>VFIW01000127.1:0-117641 GCA_006386115.1 Globisporangium splendens
ATGTCGCTCCAAGTCCGATCGAATATGTGGCGTCGTCATCACCTGAGCCTGGCGGTCGTTGCACTGACGCTGCTCGTGATGTGCGTCGAGGCCATCGACTTCAACGCGATGGACAAAACCGTCATTGGCGTGAGCGCGCTCTCGACCTCGTCAGCTCCGTCGTCGCCGCAGTTCCACTTGAGTCTTGTCGGCACGTCCAAGACGAACGCGAAGGTTGTGGACTACACGATCGACTGGATCACGTCCGCGGACGCCACAAGCTCGCAGTTGGTCTACGGCACGTCGGCGGATGCGATGACCACGCAGGTCGACGCCAAACTGGGGGGCCTTGTCGAAGAAGCCAAGGGCGAGTCCGTGAGATGCTGGTCGGCGGTCGTGCGGAACGTCTCCCCAGGAACGACAATCTACTACGCGCTCGCGGATACCGCGGCAGAAAGCAGCGCGCCAAACAGCTTCACGGTGCCGAAGGACAAGTTTACGTGGGCGGTGTTTGGTGACATTGGTGCGCCGATGCAGAAGCAAGCGTCGGGCGTTGCGCTGCCGGCGCTGAAGAATGCATTGGAGAAGGACAATGCGTACCACGGGATCTTGAACATCGGTGACCTCGGGTATGAACTCGTCGGTGCCAATGGCAAGAACTACATGGACGAGTTCGAGTCAATTACGTCCAAAGTGCCGATGCAAACGACAGTTGGCAATGTGCGAATATCTAGGTATATTTGGCTTGATGATGTGCACATACTGACTTTGTGCTTTTTCTTTGTTGTAGCATGAGTATCAATACGGCGCGGCTCCAGACTTTGCAGTGCAGAATTACTACCGGCGGTTTGCAGGACTCACGCTTGGAGCAGGCACCGTGAGTGGCTCGTACTCAAATGAGTTTTATAGTTTCGAGTCGGGCTTGGTCCATTTCGCAGTGATCAATACGGAAGTGTATGGTGACGAGGCATTTATGGCTCTCCAAGCCGATGGCGTCACGTGGAAAGCGGATGAAGATGCACGGAAGGCTGTCGGTAGTGCGCAATCCGCGTGGCTCGCGTATGATCTGAGCCGCGTGGATCGATCGGTGACGCCGTATATCATTGTGTGCGGCCACAGACCGCCGTTCAAGACACCGGGTCCACTGAGTGCACCGAACAATAAATTCATGAAGGAGATCATTCCCGTCATGAGCAAGTACCAAGTGGATCTCTACCTGGCTGGTCACGAGCACACGTACTTGGTGTTTGACGCTTCGGTCGTCAACGGGTTCAATGTTCCACCGATCATCATCAGCGGCAGTCCAGGCAACAATGAGTTCATTCGTGAAGAAAAAGATCTGAAGATCGTCGGGTTCAAGTGGAAGACGCTGATTCCAAAGTACGGCTATGGCTACTTGACGGCAACGGAAGACCAACTGAGCTGGCAGTGGGGAACTGCGGCGTCCGATGGCACACACTCACCAAAGTCGACGATGTGGGACTTGCAAGACGAGATGACGTTCCCTCGACAAAAGAATTTCGCAGCATCCACGCCAGAAGGGACTCCCGTAAAACCCCCTGGTGAGCTAGCCGATGTATGGTCTGGATCCCAACCAAACGGTACGTGGTTTTATCGTGCAACAATGTTTCTTGAAGACAGTGCTGCAGTTTGTCACTAACTCTTCATGCCTCTGCTTTGCACACTTGCAGCAACAACTGCTGGTAGTGGAGGTCGCGCAGGCTCCGACAGCACCGGCGTTTCAGGAGGAAGCTCAGCAAAGTCGGATTCAGCACGTTCGACGAGCTCACCTAATGCCACGACCCAGGCAAGTGCGGCTTCCGATAGAACCGTCCACGCTTTCAGTGCCATTGCCACGATTCCCTTGATGTTGTCCTGGTTTCTTGCTTGAGAGACCGTTTTTAGTGTGTTTGCTGTTTCGCGTTGCACCATTTAAGTGATACAAGCTTGCATATATTTGGACTCAGATCCTCGCTAGCGAAGCGAGAATAGATGGCATTTTTAGTTTTGACAACCAAAGTGTACTGCTGGCAGGTTCTCCCGAATTGCTCTCTCTGCAGGCTGACTAAAACTCTTGTTTCTCTGCGACGTCTACTTGATACGAGCCAGCACTAGAGAAATCTGCATTAGGGAATCCCTTTCTTGGCACACCACCAATGGGTGCGCACGGCTCTTCGCTGATTGCCGTGGACGATCAACTCGGGGAATCGACCCCGTTCTCGTGAGAAGAACAGCAGTTTATGGTGGATCTCCTGCCAGATTTTGTTTTCTCCACGCATTCGACCAAGAACGACCATCGACCAATGATCGAGCACTGGGACAAACTGTTCGCGCAGACCAAGCAGCCGCAGCCATCATCAGGGGGACCAACGTCGTCGCCCATGGTCGTACTCTTCGACAACTTTTACAAGTACCTGTTCGAAATGGCGCCTCAGGTCAAACCGCTCTTCCGATCGTCGATGCAGGTTCAAGGCAAAGCGCTCGTGCGGACCATCAGCTCGATCAAGAACATGCTGCAGTCTCCCGACCTCCTGACGTTTGCAGCGGATCTGGAACAGCGTCACGTGAAATACAGTATCGGACTCTCGCATTTCAATGTGTTGGGGATCACGCTGATGAAGACACTCAAAAGTTGCTCGGAGGAGATGTGGACACCCGAGACGGAAATGGCATGGAAGCGGATCTATGGCTATGTGGCCATGATTGTTGTCATGGAGCTGTCCAAACAAACCGCAGCACCACGGAAATCCTCGCTACTGACGACGTTGAGTTCGTATCGGCGTCAATCGGGTGTCGATGTCACGTTTCATTCCCCTGACGACAACCGACCACCTATTGAAAACACCAAAAAGAGCACTTGCCATCACACTCCACATCCAAACGCGATGTGCCCCATGAGCGGCAACAGGCTCAAAAAGATGCGCACTCACCGACGAATCGCCACCAACACCAATCATCCGACACTGCTGCCGAGTCGGATAGCGACCACCACCAGTCGAGCTACAGCCTCACGAGTTGGTCCGCCTGGGCGTTTGGGCAGCACGACAGGGCTTCGAAATACACCGTCAACTAGGTAGACACCACATGCTAATAACTTCATATCGACAACTCCATGCATGCTTTTTGGGAATTGGAAGCAGTAATTTTGCTTCTATTAATTAGCTTGGCATTGTTTTGGAGATCTGGGTTTCCAAAAAGCATATCAAAGTCGTCACAAGTTAGACATTTCTGTTGTATGATAAATGTACTCATCTCAGAACGCACCACAACTGGAAAGAGCTTCCGGCTGGAAGCCAACCGACTCTCCATGTGGAACTATGAGAAAGCTGATCTATCCTGCTCGAATCCCGAATGCTCCCAAGTTGTCCAATCTTCTGTTCAACATCTATTCTGGGAGTGTCCGAAAGCCAAACTGGTGTGGAACTACTTTTATGCGCTATGGGCGAAGATCGGAATCACTCCTGGTCACGACCCCGCAATCTGGATCTTCAGTCTGGATATACCAGATACTCCAAGGCATGCATGGACCACGATCAAGAGACACATTATCGGACACAAGTTCTCCAATGAACATCTCCAAGATCATCTCTATCCCGTCGCACACACGCTGTGGCGATATATGAGCGCGTCGCTCATACAAGCCATTTGGTGTGCGCATCTGCGACGCATGGATTCGGATACAATCGAATCGACTGCTGAGATGGCGATCATGATGACCAGATTAGAGGCAGGAATGCGAAACCCCACACGACTCGCTGAAGCGCAAGCTGGAGACTCTGACGGTCACACGGTTGCAGCAGTTCTCAAGGCATATGTCGACTGCTTTCTCAGCCAAACCGACGCCATCCCATTGACTCCAAGTGATACTCGCGGCGTTTACCTGTTGTTTTTCGATGGTGGATCACGCGGCAATCCAGGACAAGGAGGGACTGGATCCATTATCGTGCGTGTCCATAAGGACTCGCACACAGCCAGTTTAATTTGGGCCGCCAGCATGGCCAATAGCAGGAAGGACACGACCAACAACTTTGCCGAGTACTGAGGTCTCATACACGGACTCCGAGAAGCCCAACGCAGTCACTTCGAACCGTTGTACGTGATTGGAGACAGTGCGCTCATTATCTCCCAACAGCGAATGCATCGGTCCCCTCGACAGCACCGATTGGCACGTTTATACCAGACAAGTCGACGACTCGAGGATTGCATCGACATCCGAGGATGGTACCATCACTACCGTGCCTTCAACAAGATGGCGGACTCAGCCGCCAACCTAGCCATGGATACCAGAACCTCAACGCAGGTTCACTTCCCAACTCATCGAGCTGCTTTCAACAATCTCACCCATGATCTTGACAACGACGTCATGCATTGGCTTGTGCGAAGTTTGGATGACCCAAGGTCATTGGACAACACAAGGCAGCCTCACATAGGACCAAGAGAACATGCCATCCTGGTCAAAGATTATTTAGAATTCAGAAGTGATCTATTGCAATCCGCGCTATAGACACATTTACACTCCTAGATGAAATTCGTAATGAAGATTAGGTAGGAGAATGGATATTGTAGGTCACGACGATGAACCTAAATACACCTCACCTTATAAACATAAACATTAACAACCGGAAAGAGCAAATATGTGTGTGTTTGCTTGGGGGGAACATTGTCGACGATTTTAGCAAAACAATCAGAGCCTTTCTTCGCTTGCAGCGAGTCGGATGCTTATCTGCTGGATCGTCTGTTGGACAACAAGTTATTTCAAAAACAAACTCAGGGTTTAGCCCCAAGCGATTGCATACCCGGGCAAGACCTCGGACATGCAATCGCTTTGGGCTGAACCTGGACTTGCAATTGACAGCACCACATTAAAAGCGCTGCAATAGAGAGGTTTCGCAGTTGTCCTTATCCGCAGAGCAAAAAAATCGCAGCAATGGTAAAGTGTGGAACGCGGCAAACAAATGTTTCGCAGAGTTCTTTTCCTGCGCCTTTAAAACGATACCAGTTGATTCAACTCCTTGCAAATAGAAATCTCGATCTTTTTGCCGCTCTTCGGCTCGTTGCACCTCCTCCAACTCTCTGGTTTCTCTTTTACCCGCCTACTCTTTTTCTGTGAGCCTTAATAAACACTGAGATCGTCTTCCTTGCGTTTTTCGTTGGTGTATCGCCTTCGTCACGTAGGCGCTCTGTAACGGGAATGTCCGTTACATGGCGTACACGTGCGTTGAGGAAGCGCAGATGAGAGGACGGACACAGCGTTACCTCTGTAAGTAATGGGCTAAGGCTGCCTTTTTTTTTTGGAATTGTCTCGATTACCGATTTAGACAGGTGAGAACTCAACTGCAGGAGATAAATAAATGGGCTCGACAGCTGAGTATGATGGTTACGAAGTGTGGTGTGGGGGTACCTGGGAGCCTTGGACAAGCGCAATGTTGTGAAGCTTCTGAATCTTGAGCATGTTGCTTCTGGGATTGAAGAAGGATCCAAAGTGTTGGGATCGCCGGAGTTGAGTGATGATACACTGTAGGTCTGCATACGATGGAGATTGGGTTCCATCGCAGTTAGCGCGACGGAGGAGAGAGCGAATGTGCGCCGAGAACGTAACAAAAATGCGGAGCTCGATGAACTGTGGAGAGGTTGGTTGCGCGTTCCGAAACACAACTGCGTTCCTGTCTGTCCAGACAGTGTGCAGTGTGATGGCAGAGATAACGCTCCACAAAGTCACAATTGCTTCGTTCTTGTGTTCCCAATCTTGTCGTAGCTGTCTCGTGAACGGTTAATGGGCTAAGGCTGCCATCACATGCAACGTGGCTCTTTGTGTGTACCACACACAGTCTTTTTCTGGCGCCTGACTGCTCCACCTCCGTTCGTCGTCTTCAAAATGGGTACCACTTGTGAACATGGGGGCCATCGCACACCGCAATATCACAAGGGCCATCTGGGATCTCTTCCACAGATGTATACACCCATACCACTTCATCCGTTGTTGTGCAGCACAAGTCAACATCTCGTGACTTGCCAACGGAGATCTTCATATTCATCCAGTCAATGCTAGGTTGATAACGCTTCAACCATGGCATTCCCAGGATGATGTCAAACTTGTCATCGAGGTCGAGTAAAATGAACTCGCCTTCACCTCGGAAATCTTCACACTTGATTGCCAAGCGCACCACGCGCTTCGGCATCTTCACAGTTGACCCATTTGCCAACCGGATAATCATTGTCTTCTCTTCGTTCGCATCAGGCACGAAGACACCATGCCTGACGATCACTTCATTTCGAACAAAGCTGTTCGACGCACCAGTGTCAACCAAAGCTCGTAGAGGCGTTGCAATACCGTCTACATGAACTTTGTGAACGATCAAACTTGACGTTCGACTGACACTCTTCTCACTCATAGTGGAAACTGCGTGTGCTTGATGCACATAGGGGCCAGAGTCCTGTGTCTCCACAACGTCCACAGTCCTCTTTTCCGGGCCAGTAGGAGGCCCCGCCCCTACTATCCATTCCCGTTTTTTGGCCCAGGTGACCGCTCGAACCGACGACCGTAAGAACGATCGTGGTTGTTCGAACGAGCACCTTGTGTCGTTTGCCGACCTGGCAAAGACACCTTGCAGTTCCGAGCAATGTGACCCGGCTTCCCGCAACGGAAACACTTCCCATCGTTGCGAGGACGCTCATTTCCAGGCGTGGAAATGTACGAGATGTCCATGGGCTCGGGACCATCATGCACGACATTTGATTGCCGCATTGGTCTCGACGCAAACCCATGGAACTTTGCTTGCTTGATGCTGAACTCTTCTTGCATCGCGCGCTCAATGGCTTCATCCAGCGTCTTGGGGTACTCGCGGAACAGTTGGTTCCGAATCGGACCATCGTTCAGACCCGTCATGAACGTCACGACTTGCGTCGGAACGTCAATCGGCTCGTCAACGATGCTCGATACCAAGTAACGAGCACGTTGTTCATACGAGTGAAGGTCGAAACGGCCTTGACGAAGCTTGAGGAACTCGGCGCGCGCACGGAACTCACTCTGTGGAGGTTCAAACGCCTTCTTGAGTTTGGTCTTGAAGTGGTCGTAGCTGGGGAAGCAGTTTAGATCGGCTAAACGCTTGCCATACGCCCAGCTCTTCGCACGACCCGCAAGGTTGGACATCGCGAACAACACTTGCTGCGAAGGGTCTCGCAGTTGTCTTGCAGTGATGACTGCATCCAACTCGACGAACCATCGTGAGAGAGGCTCGCTCTCTCCGCCGCGATACGAAGAGACGTCAAGCTTCAGTGGCACCGTCCTGAGTGAGGAAACAGGGGTTGCGACCTGCTTCAGGGAGGACATGATCTCGTGGTGCATGAAACTGACCACCGCACTCTTCTGGTCCTCCGGAGACGCCGACCGAAGCAGGCTGACCACGGCAGCCTCTCCGATGACATCTCGCATGCGCTCAAGCGCCATCCACTCATGAGAAGACAGATGAGGGAAACCCTCAATAGTCAACTCGACAGTTTCCGGTACTGCTGGTGTAACGGGGTTACACTGTAACATGGTTACGCACTTGTGTTGTGCCACACAACCAAACCGAACCATGAGGTTCGTCGTACTTGCTCGAACCTTCACGGTGGAGCCGGCAGCCAGTCTGAGTGACGGCGCCTCCGATTGGATATAATTGAACATGCATTTCATCCAATCACATAAGACAACTAGTGTTAGTCTTTCATAGCCACTCATTGCCCCATGGGGAGTAATTACACTTGAGATTGCTATTGTTCATAGTTACATAAAGATAATCCAGGTTGTTCTACAGTGGGCAACCTCCAACAGATAAACAGTTCCATTTTTACCGTTAACTGAGTCTTTGGTTATCGACGGTTACTCTATAGAGACCTATAGATAACCGATTGTTGCACTGCAGGAAGCAGGCAACCGCTCTCGGAACAGAGTCCTTGAGAGAAGCGTTGAATGCGCTTCCTCACACACGTACCGTGCTGCGTAACTCGGAAGTGTCCGGTTACAACTGGTAGCACTAGTAATCAATCTACGACCCGGCAGAGGTGACTGCCTGAATCGCTTCCTCAAGGATTCATCATGGCGTCAATTGACCCTGCGCAGTTCCCGCACCTCTCGGCTGAGCACCGGAGTGTGCTGACCCGAATGGCACAAGCGCTAGGCGACCAAGTCGCTCTAGACGTGCTCTCGGCGTCGCCGGAACAGCAAATCTTTCGACTCGAGCAGTTCGAGAACTTCTCGAACGCTCAGCGCCTCGAAGGAGAGCGAAGTGCGCAAGCACAAATGCAAGCCACCGCAAGCTGGACCGCAGAGATGCTGCGCTCAGCTGCTGAGTCGCGCGAAGCGCTCGAGCGAGTGGTTTCTGTGGTTGCTGGTGCAGCCACGTCTTTGTCGAGTGCGGTTTCTGCGCCTCAGACACCCGCGTCCCAAACTCCCCGCCCAAGAGCTGTCAAGATCGACGCTCCGAAATTCGATGGTGCGGATGGCGACAAGCTCATCCACTGGCTGCTCGCCGTGGAGCGTTGCGCCAAGGCTCAGCTCATCGACAGCAACGAGCAGATGGTGTCTTACGCCATCTCGAACCTGCGCGGTCGAGCGTCGGAATGGGCATTCTCGACGTTGCTCGCCGATGAGTGTGCATTCGACACGTGGGATATTTTCCGTGCGAAAATCACCGCCATGTATCAGCCTCCGAACAACGAAGTGCTGTTGCAAGGTCGTTTCTTCTCCTTGAAACAAGGGAAGCTCTCGCTGGAACGATACATCCAGGAGATGAGAAGCCTGTGCGCGGCGATCACGACCAGCCCTTTGCCTGAGTCTGTGAAAGTGCCTGCGTTTCTCAACGGACTCAACAGTGGACCAGCGCGTCAGGAGTTGTACCGACGCTTGCCGGCCACGATGGAAGATGCGATCCGCATTGCGCTCGTTGAGCAGCAATCGTTCAGAGTCAGCCGACCTGATTGGAACGCTGGCCGCCACAACGGTGCGCATCACAGCCATCGAGCAGTCACGAATGAGCGGCGCTTCCATGGTCCGACGCCAATGGATCTCAGTAGCGCCGAAGTGACCTGCTTTAATTGTGGCAAGCGAGGACACTATCAGTCGAAGTGTCCCGCTCCAAGGCAGTCCGCTCCTCGCACTGGAAATCAGGCGAGAGACTACCAACCGCCGCGCGGTAACCACGCTCATCGAGGTGGCAGATCCGCTGCGGCAAGAAAGGGAAACGGAACGTCTCAGTAGAAGCGGGACGCTCTACTGAGACGGACTCTATAGCTTCGGCATCGCCGACTACTAGAGTCGTGCAGATGGGAAGCTTAGTCCCAGGAGCTCTTGGCAACAAGGCTCCGAGTGAGATGTTGGTATATAGCGCCGATGTGAAGGGCTGTGAGAAGAAAATGACGGTTCTTGTTGACTGCGGTGCGTCACAGAACTTCGTCTCGAAGGCAGCTCTGGAACAGAGTCTGCAAGCGTATGACCGACTTGTCCACAGTGGCAAGCGCGAGAAGATGATCGTGCGTCTGGCCGATGGGTCGACAGTACACACTGAAGGGGTTCAAGTCGAACTCTCTTTCAGTTTTTGCGACTTTGTCTGCAAAGAAACGTTCGTGGTACTAGCGATGGGGTCGAAGTGCGACCTCATCCTAGGGATGCCTTGGCTGGCGAAACATCAGCCTTGGATCGATTGGCGAGCACGCACAATCGGGAGCTCCACCCCTTCCTCTGATGAAGAGCGAAGGTTGCGGGAAAATTTCCACGCTATGGATGCGAGCTTTGAACACGCTGTGGCAGGGAGCCCAGCAGGAAGACATGCGGCGGCAGCGAGCCCCGCTCAAAACACTCACGCTGTGGCAGGGAGCCCAGCTAGAAGATGCGCTGAGGCAGGGAGCCCAGCAAAGAGATCAACTGCGGCAGGTAGCCCAGTTTTTGCGGAAGCGCCAGAAAGTCCAGACGTGGACACTGGTGCGCAAGTGTGCGGCTCCAGAGCACCCGAGCCAGCCCCCGCAAGTGACAGCGACAGTACAGGTGTACACGCGTCAACCAGCTCGTGCCACCCCGACGGTGCAGTACTGGAGCTCAGAACCGCGAGGTCGCGTGTTCGCATCAACCGACGAGGGCGACGCAAGTTGTCAGCTCGCGAGAGAGACAGTGCATTGGCATCTGTTGCTGAGGAAACGGCCGCCTCGCGTATGATTGCCCCATCTCTCAATGCAGCTGCAACTTCGCTGCGCGCCTTCGACAGGATCTCGGATCCGTCGATAGATCGCGCTCACGTTGACGTGGCGCTCAGACGCGCGACACGCAGTCCGGAAGCAAACGCATCAGACGAAGTGTTCTTCGCTGAATTTGCGGCGCTCCATGAGCTGCCGAGTACCGCTGAGGCGATTGTATCCCTCGAAGAAATGAGCTATGAACTCTTTCTTACGGATCTAGAGCGTGACCAGATCCGCGAGATCGTCGTTCCGACTGCGTTTCCGCGTGGCGAACTATGCACCTCGTCCACTGCGGATGAGAGTGTTTTGGAGCCAGACAAACAGAAACGGTTTGCTGCTCAGGATTGGGACGCCGTGAAAGGCAGTCCATACTTTGACTTATTGTGGGAGTTCAAAGATGTGTTTCCCGACAAAGCGCCAAGTGCCCTGCCCGTTGATCGTGGCGTACGGCACGAGATTGACCTCGAGCCCTGGAGCAAATATTGCGTGACCAGACAATGGCCGCTGCCCCGCGAGCAGGTTGAGGCAATCGACGAGTTCTTCGCGAAACGAGCCCTCGCCGGTCATGTGAGAGAAAGCAAGTCTTCGCATAGCTCACCCACGTTTTGTGTGTGGAAAGCGACTGGTGGCTGGCGCATTGTTCACGCTTTCAACAAGCTGAACGCCGCCACCATTCCGGCACAAACGCCGATCCCAAGGAAGGATGTCTTGATCGACTCCATGGGCGGCTCGACAGTGTTCTCCGCACTGGATCTGATGGATGGGTTCTATCAGATCCTCATGTGAGAGAGTGACGTTCCCTTGACGGCAGTAAGCACACCCAGCGGGATGCTGTGGGAGTGGCTCGTTATGCCGCAAGGTTTGAGGAATGCACCAGCGACGTTCAATCGTCTGGTAACGCATCTTCTGCGTCCTCATCGTGCGTATGCACCGAGCTATTTCGACGGCATCTTCGTGCACAGTCGTGCCGAAGGAGATCTCAGTGCCGTTGACGTGCACAAGAGACATTTGCGCTCAGTGTTGCAGTGCTTACGAGACAACAGTCTGTATTGCAACCTGAAGAAATGCATCTTTGGCGCCTCAGAGATACCGATCCTGGGCTGCTATGTTGGCAAAGCTGGAGTCCGCGCGGACCCAGAGAAGATCAAGGCGATCGCCGACTGGCCGATCCCAAAGAATGTCAAGGACTTGCGCAAGTGGCTTGGCTTGGCAAATTACTTGCACAAGTACAGCCACAACTATGCGGCAAGAGTCCGTCCGCTCACGCATCTCTTGAAAAAGGATGTGGAGTGGGACTGGACAAACGATGTCATGAATGCATTCATTGACGTGAAGGAGTCGCTTGTTCGCGCTCCTGTCCTGGCGTTGCCGGACCACACGAAAGCCTTCAGTGTCGTGTGCGATGCCAGCGATTTTGCAATCGGCTGTGCACTGATGCAGAAGGATGATGACGGCCATGAGCGCGTCGTATCATACCAAAGCAGACTGCTTAAGGCAGCTGAAAAGAATTACCCTGTGCACGACAAGGAGCTGCTTGCGATCAAGTACGCCCTCTTGAAGTTCAGGGTCCACCTTTTGGGTGCGACACTGTTCGTTGTGTACACGGATCACGCGTCCTTGCGGACCGCGATTAATTCCCCCCATTTATCGCAGCGAATGGCGCGATGGCTTGCTTTCTTCTCCGAGTTCAACTTTCGGGTCGAATACAAGCCGGGAAAGGAAAATGTTCTGGCGGACGCGCTCTCGCGCCGTCCAGATTACGAGTCGAGCGTCGACGACAGCTCTGACGCCCTGTGTTTGGAGCGCACTCCTGATCTCATGCATCTGAGCATCAGTCGAGTGCAAACAAAGCTCAAGGACAATATTCAGTCGCTTTATCCAAAGGACGATGAATGTCGCTTGTTGATTGCTCACTTTGACGGCTCGTCGAAAGAGTCATTGCCTGCCAAACTCGAGTCAAAGCTTGCTCGGTTTAGTTACCACGACGGGTTGTTGTGGCATCGACTGTCCAACTTCGATTACCCGCGTGTGTATGTACCGCATGACCAGGATCTGAAACTTTCGATCCTTCATGAGTTTCACGATACACCAGCGAGTGGGCATCTCGGGCGTGAAAAGACCTTCTTGCAAGTGCCCAATGTATTTTGGCAGCCATACCAGTACAAATGGGTGGCCAATTATGTACGCTCATGCGAGCAGTGCCAGCGCGTGAAGCCTGCGGGCAAGAACAAAGCGCCGCTGCATCCGCTGCCGATTCCGCAAGACTGCTGGAAGTCGATCAGCATGGATTTCGTCTTCGGTTTCCCGGAAGACAAGACGCGCAACACAGGCGTCGTCGTGTTCGTCGACCGACTGAGCAAAACGGTGCACGTTGCACCCGTGCGCAAGCATGTCACTGCGCAAGAGACGGCGTGCCTATTTTTAGAGCACGTGTCCCGCTATCACGGCTTGCCCGAGTCTATTGTATCAGACCGGGACCCGCGTTTTACCGCTGCCTTTTGGCGCGAACTCTTTCGCCTGCTCGGCACAGATCTGGCGTTGTCCACTGCCGATCACCCCGAGACAGACGGGCAAACCGAGCGCGTGAACCGTGTCGTCGAGGATATTCTTCGCAGCATCGCTGTCGATCATCCCCGCGACTGGAGCCGCTGGCTGCCGTACGCCGAGTTTGCTATAAATAGCAGCGAGCACGCCTCTACGGCCGTGACTCCGTTCTATTTTAACTCCGCTGCGGCACCCGCGCGTACCCGCCACTCTGTTCGAGGGCGTCGAACGTTCTGCGGTGGGAGGGCAACTCGCTGCGCTCGATGCGAGCGCGCGATCTCCGTCACCGGACGTGGCGTCGACCGCTCACGTGGACGCGCGCGATGCGCCGCCTGTGCGTTCGCACTTCGAATCTGTCACGGTCTTACCGGACGGCACGAGTTCCACACTTGCAGAGAAAAACACGGTACCGAGTTACGGTACTCGTGTCCCTATCGATGGCTCTTCCACGGTACTGAGTTACGGTACTCGTGTCCCTAAAGATGGATCACCCACGGTACCGAGTTACGGTACTCGTGCTAAAAATAGCCAGTCTCAGACGGAATCAGGCGACTGCTCATGCGAGCGTCAGCCACGAATGGAAGGACGCGCGGTGTCACACACCGGCGCAGAAATAGATCTCTCTGCAGCACGCGCTGCGAGAGCAACGAAAAAGCAAGACAAAGCCGTCGCGGCAGCGCGGCAATTTGTCGATGAGCGCGCAGCATTGTTGCGTCGCGTACGCGACCAACTAGCTGCTGCGCAAGACAAGCAAAAGCTCTACGCCGATAAATCGGGTAGAAAGAACAAACAAACGTTTTGTGTGGGTGATAAAGTGCTTTTAAGCATTAAAAACCTACCAAACGATGCAGTCACAACGCTCCCCAGCGGGAGTAAGTTGTTGCCACGATTCATCGGGCCATACACTGTTGTGGAGAAGATTGGAGACTTGAATTACAAGCTCGATCTCCCAACGAGAATGGCAACGCACCCCGTGTTCTACGTGGGTTTGCTTAAGCGCTACCATGACGCTACTGTGGATTTTTATCCCAGTCCGGGAGCAACGTCGGTCTCATCAGGGGGCTCAGACGCCGCCCATCGAGACACGAGCGCGTTGTGCCTCTCCCAAAGCGTCTTCACTCGCGGAGCGTACCTCGCGTGGAAGCGCTTCCCGCGGACATGGTACTCCTCCAGCCTCTGACGAGCTTCCTTCAGCTCCGTCTCAAGCGCTGTCACCCTCTGCTCCAACAGCGAGGTTTCGTCCAGATATTGCTGGCGAAGGGTACGGACGGCTTGCTGTAGCGCCCCCAAAGACGATGCGTTCGCGTGAACCATCTCAACCACCGCATCTGGTGCAACCACCGATGCTGAAGCGAAGTAGGGCGCCACCTGTCCCGCTGATTGACAAGCAGGGACAGCGCCACTACCATGTTGAGCGCCTGCTGCGTGTGCAGCGGCGGAAGGGGAACACCCACTACCTTGTGAAGTGGCGTGGGTACGATGTGTCGCAGAGCTCGTGGGAGCCTGCTGAGCGTCTTCGCGAAGACGTCCCGGATCTTGTTGACGCCTTTGAGGCGCAACTGAGGGACTGTCATTCGCGCGAGTAATTTGTCGCCTGTTACCAGCGCGACCACCCGCTCGCAGAGGCGTGCCACCGCCCTGCTTGGAGCGAAACAGACGAACACGGTCAACTGCAAATTGCATGCGTTGACTGCGTTGCGCTGTCGGATCGGTAGACACTGTGCGAGTGCTACCTCCCTTAATTTTATTGATGCACGACATGAAGTCGGCATCGTACTCTTCTTCCGTCTCTCCAACAAAGAGGACGACTGGGATCGGGTGAATACGCAATTCCCCATTTTCACCCCGCAATCGCTTTTCACGCCAATTTTTAAATTGAGCGTCATAGTCCCGCGCACAAAGTCTGGCTCTCGCGAGCAGATTCGATGCGGTCTTGCCAGCCGGCCATAGTTCTGGCGGCGGCATTTCGGGCAGTGAGTATTTGAGCTCATCGTGAACGATGGCTCGCACTCCTGCCTCTTCGTTTGTAATGAGGACTTCGTGCTTCCTCTTACGATTGTTGACAGCCTCAACGGCGTCATTTTCCTCCTTCGTCCGATACATCGAGACGTCAGCGGATGGATCTCGCTCGAGCTCGTGGAGATAAGCGGCGTGTCGCTCGCTTTGCAACTCCTCGTACTCGACCCACTCGTCGATGGAGCCGAGCTTCACGGTGAGCGCTCCCTCGTCTTCAAGCGAGCTCCCGTCATTGTCAACGACGAGGAATTCCTCAGTCGCTTCCTCCTCTTCCAAAGCACGCGCGAACAACGGCTTCACGGAAGGGAGATCTCCGAATCGCAACTCACTGCTTATAGCAGGAGCGCTATCAGATGTGAGAGCAGACCTGCCGTCGCTCTCCGCAGGCACGTCGACCGCATCCGCGGTGACCGTCGTTCGTCTTGCGCTCGACGCGACCTCTCTGTCTTCCTCGCGCTTGCGCAGAGTTTCGACGAGAGTGCCGACGCCTTCCCCTTTTTGTCGCGCGAGCTTCTCGCGGACAGCTTTGTTGGTAGCCATGATACTCACGTGCGCGAGCACAGTGACTATATGTGCCAACACTCGGTGAAATTAACGCACGCGTCGCCGCTGTGCTCTTTCCCGAGGAATACACGAATGTTCCCCTTTCTCGGCGCACACGCGCGAGATCCACACGTGTCTCACACCGACCCTTCGAGTGTTTCGCACTTTAAGTGGGGGGTGGTGTAACGGGGTTACACTGTAACATGGTTACGCACTTGTGTTGTGCCACACAACCAAACCGAACCTTGCAGTACGTAGAGTACGCGCAACAAGTTTAAGACCGAACCATGAGGTTCGTCGTACTTGCTCGAACCTTCACGGTGGAGCCGGCAGCCAGTCTGAGTGACGGCGCCTCCGATTGGATATAATTGAACATGCATTTCATCCAATCACATAAGACAACTAGCGTTAGTCTTTCATAGCCACTCATTGCCCCATGGGGAGTAATTACACTTGAGATTGCTATTGTTCATAGTTACATAAAGATAATCCAGGTTGTCCTACAGAGGGCAACCTCCAACAAATAAACAGTTCCATTTTTACCGTTAACTAAAGCCTTTGGTTATCGACGGTTACTCTATAGAGACCTATAGGTAACCGATTGTTGCACTGCAGGAAGCAGGCAACCGCTCTCGGAACAGAGTCCTTGAGAGAAGCGTTGCATACGCTTCCTCACACACGTACCGTGCTGCGTAACTCGGAAGTGTTCGGTTACAGCTGGACCGAGTGGGGTTCCTGTAACATCCATGTTCCAAACAAGGATGCTCGCAGGGTCTTGGACAGGAATGCGCGACGTGCTTAAAGCCACGTCGTCAAACCTCTTCACTTCACTGGGTCGTTGGAAGGACCGCTCGAAGTGCTACCAGGTGTAAGAGGGCGCTGTTCACAACAGTCCCTCAAACACGGCACACACGCTTGTGCCAGAGGAAGCGATCTCCCGACTTGGAGGGAGGAAGAAGACTTGAGTACTTGGAGGAAAATTTGCAACTGAATTGAAAATGGTTATGGTTCCTGTCGCTACTTACTAATGAACCCCAAGGGATCCTACAGGTTTTATAACTAAAACCTAAATATACACAATAAAACCTATGAATCTGATATATAAAACCTTGGGTACACTGAGGTTGAACCTACGGGATCTTCTAGAGGCTTGAACTTCAAGTCTTATTTAAAATCCCTGCAAAGTGATTGGCTCGCGCAACTCACTCCAGGTGGCAGAGACACGTCGGTCTCGTCGCCAGTCCAGTTTCCCAAGCAGGAACCATCACTCAGTACTTGATTAGTACATGGATGTCATTGCTCAGTACTGATTAGTACATGAGAACAACATTCTGCACTGATCAGCACAGAGAACACTCGTGAAGTCATCGAATGACGTCACACGTGCATGTGGGGACTGTATTACCGTAATCCCTTTGTTATTTGTGTCTCCACAATGCACGCTGAAGGTGGTGTGTGCCACACTAGATCTGGGAACAGATCCACCTTCATGTAATGGCTGGTTGTGGCCCATTACAGCATCAGCGTAATCTGCTAAGAGCCATTTGCTTTTGAATTGCCCGAGGTTCTCCTTTCCGCATAATGTAATACCAAGGTTCGTCGTGCCCTTGAGGCATTTGGGACCACGTTTAACTGCATTCCAGTGCTCTTTGCCTGGGTTGTCAACAAATTGACTCACTTCTCGGAGGAAATATGCATGACCAGGTCGGGTGCTCAACATTAGACACATGAAGCTGCAAACAGCCCCTCGATATGGGATGCCATTCGTCGTGGCCTTTTCATCCTGTGTCTATGGGCACATGCCCTTCGTAGGGATTGTCCCTTTTCAACCGGCATTGTAACTGAGTGAGTTCCAAGACGATTGAACCGATGAGGACGGTTACGGTATACTTCTCTTGATGATGAAAATACCGTGTGCTTCTATTGCGGACAATAGACCAACCGAGCAGGTAGTGTACCTTCCCTAAACCTGACATTGTGAACTCTTTGTTCAAGGTAGATTTGATTGCCTGTGGAGGTTGCACAGATAGACAGATGATCAATAGGTCATCAACGTACACTGCAATGCAGCATGCTTGAGCGCACACAGTACCAACAAAAACACATTGATCTTTAATGAGTTTTTAAAACCCAAGGTGTGTTGAGAAAGGTTCGAAGAGTGACACCATATGCAGGGTGCTAGTTTAAGACCGTACAGACTTTTGAGAAGTTTGCAGACCAAGTGCTCTTGTCCTGGTCTGACAAATCCTTCTGGTTGTTCCATATACATTTCGTCATCAAGTTTCTCATTTAGAAAGGCTGTCTTGACATCCATCTGATGGATTTCGTAGTTGAGTAGTGCAGCTATAGTTAGAAGTAAGCGGAGTGCTTCCACACGAATGACAGGGGCCAAAATTTCGTTGTAGCCAATGCCGTGCCGTTGTAAGAAACCTTTTATACTAGACGTGCTTTGTACCGATCTAGTTTGCCATCTCCTCTTTATTTCTTTGTCCAAACCCACCTGCACTTCAGTGCTTTTCGATTTGGGGGAAGAATGACAAGCGTCCAAATTTCATTTTCGATCAAGGAGCTGCGTTCACTTTCCATTGCAGCTGCTCCAATGTCGTTGTGAAATGTGTTTAGTGCTTTCTCTCGGAAGTCCTCATAGCATTCGTACAGGGCGGACTTCCTTTTGATCACTTATGAGAACATGAAACGAGTCGCGTCGTCGATGAAAGCGAGAAAATATCGACACCCAGATAATGTTGGAGTGGGTAATGTCCCATTCATGTCAGAGTGTATCTTTTGTAATAGATATTTTGCACGTTGAACAGGTTGTTTATTAAACGGTAGTCGATGAGACTTCGCATATACACATGAAGGGCATATTTTCAAGCTGCTGGGGTCCACGGTCCGCAGGTCCACTCCTTGAATGGTCTTGTACCTAAGCATTGTCTGCATAACGCCAAAGTTAGGATGGTCCATTCTTTTATGCAACAACAAAAAGTCTTTTAACTCACCTGGGGTAGCCGCGTGGGCGAGCTCTTGTTTGTTGGTGTTGGCCACGAACTGACACAGGTCCGAAGTTGACGTCGTCGAGGCAGCGATTGTGCAGCTGTTCGCGTACTTGAGGCAGCACTTGCCAGACTTTTCGAAGGTGACCTTGTACAAATCGTCAGCGGCTTGAGATACCGAGAAGAGATTGAACTTGACGTTAGGTGCGTAGAGCATGTTTTCGAGGGTGGTCGTTTTCTCCGCTCTCTTCTTGTCCTTGACTTCGATGTCGACTTGGCCAATTCCTTTGATTGGAATTTTGTGATTCCCTCCAACCGTGTAACCGGACACTTCCGAGTTACGCAGCACGGTACGTGTGTGAGGAAGCGTATTCAACGCTTCTCTCAAGGACTCCGTTCCGAGAGCGGTTGCCTGCTTCCTGCAGTGCAACAATCGGTTACCTATAGGTCTCTATAGAGTAACCGTCGATAACCAAAGACTCAGTTAACGGTAAAAATGGAACTGTTTATTTGTTGGAGGTTGCCCTCTGTAGGACAACCTGGATTATCTTTATGTAACTATGAACAATAGCAATCTCAAGTGTAATTACTCCCCATGGGGCAATGAGTGGCTATGAAAGACTAACGCTAGTTGTCTTATGTGATTGGATGAAATGCATGTTCAATTATGTCCAATCGGAGGCGCCGTCACTCAGACTGGCTGCCGGCTCCACCGTGAAGGTTCGAGCAAGTACGACGAACCTCATGGTTCGGTCTTAAACTTGTTGCGCGTACTCTACGTACCGCAAGGTTCGGTTTGGTTGTGTGGCACAACACAAGTGCGTAACCATGTTACAGTGTAACCCCGTTACACCACCCCCCACTTAAAGTGCGAAACACTCGAAGGGTCGGTGTGAGAAACGTGTGGTGGTCACGCTACGACTCACGAAGTCGTGGTCAGAATTTATCGTGAGAGGCACAGCGAACACGCGTGCAAAGCTCTCCGAGAATCGTCGTAAAATCACAAGTGTGGACGCACACGTGATGGCGACAAACAAATCGGTGCGCGAGAAGATCGCCCGATGCGCGAGCGGCCCTGCAGAAGGACTCGTTCAAAGATTGCAAAAGCTCGACGCTGAAAAGCGCGAGACGGCGAGCGCAAAACAACGCGCTGCCGCTGCGACCACGACTGCCACAGTAGACGTGAGCATGAGCGACGTCGAGTCGACTCAACCGAAGGCTGCTCCTGACTGTGTCAGTGAGCTACAATTTGGCGACCTCCCTGCCATCATGCCGATGAGCAGGACAAGCGACGCCGAAGAAGACACGGCAGTCGACTACCAAGAGTACTCGCCCGAAGAAGGGGAGGAAGGGGAAGACATCACAGTGAAGCTCGGCTCCATCGGCGAGTGGGTCGAGTACGAGGAGTTGCATTACGGGAGCGGTAGCCCCGAACTGCACGAGTTGGAACGGAATCCCTCGGCAGACGTCTCGATTTATCGGACGGATGAAGAAAAAGACGTCGCAAAGACTGTCAAAGAAAGAGGGAAGGAGGAGGTCATCATTACCAATAATGAGACCGGACTGGAACCACCGCGAAAAGGTTCCGTCCATTATTCGCTTCCCATTATGCCGCCGCCAAGTTAATGGCCGACAGCAAAAACCCCGGCAAATTTACTTGCACAGGCGCGGGTTCCACTCGAGAGGTATGACTCCGAGTTCGCACGATGGCGCGAAGCCGATCTGCGAGGACGTGATGGGGCACTGCGCGTGCACCCGATCCCGGTTATCCTTTACGAAGATGAGACCGAGGATCAATATGAAACCGCGTTCTTGGCATCAAGAACCGGTGTGAAACGCTTTGGCACTGCGCGTATATTGGCCACCGATCCTGGGGCACAACGTAGCCAGCGCATGCAATTCGCTGTGCAGCGCGTACAAAAGTACCGCGAAGCGATCAAGACTGTTGACCGTGCTCGTTCGAGTCACGTCGTTAACAAGCGGCAGATGGACGAGTCCCACTCGCCACCAACGCACGCTCAAAAGCGGCGACCATGTCGGGAACGTCCTCGAGGAGGCGCTCAGCAGGCTCCCACGAGCTCTGCGACACATCGTACCCACGCCACTTCACAAGGTAGTGGGTGTTCCCCTTACGCCGCTGCACACGCAGCAGGCGCTCAACATGGTAGTGGCGCTGTCCCTGCTTGTCAATCAGCGGGACAGGTGGCGCCCTACTTCGCTTCAGCATCGGTGGTTGCACCAGATGCGATGGTTCAGATGGTTCACGCGAACGCATCGTCTTTGGGGGCGCTACAGCAAGCCGTCCGTACCCTTCGCCAGCAATATCTGGACGAAACCTCGCTGTTGAAGCAGAGGGTGACAGCGCTTGAGACGGAGCTGAAGGAAGCTCGTCAGATGCTGGAGGAGTACCATGTCCGCGGGAAGCACTTCCACGCGAGGTACGCTCCGCGAGTGAAGACGCTTTGGGAGAGGCACAACGCGCTCGTGTCTCGATGGGCGGCGTCTGAGCCCCCTGATGAGACCGACGTTCTCCCGGACTGGGATAAAAATCCACAGTAGCGTCATGGTAGCGCTTAAGCAAACCCACGTAGAACACGGGGTGCGTTGCCATTCTCGTTGGGAGATCGAGCTTGTAATTCAAGTCTCCAATCTTCTCCACAACAGTGTATGGCCCGATAAATCGTGGCAACAACTTACTCCCGCTGGGGAGCGTTGTGACTGCATCGTTTGGTAGGTTTTTAATGCTTAAAAGCACTTTATCACCCACACAAAACGTTTGTTTGTTCTTTCTACCCGATTTATCGGCGTAGAGCTTTTGCTTGTCTTGCGCAGCAGCTAGTTGGTCGCGTACGCGACGCAACAATGCTGCGCGCTCATCGACAAATTGGCGCGCTGCCGCGACGGCTTTGTCTTGCTTTTTCGTTGCTCTCGCAGCGCGTGCTGCAGAGAGATCTATTTCTGCGCCGGTGTGTGACACCGCGCGTCCTTCCATTCGTGGCTGATGCTCACACGAGCAGTCGCCTGATTCCGTCTGAGACTGGCTATTTTTAGCACGAGTACCGTAACTCGGTACCGTGGGTGATCCATCTTTAGGGACACGAGTACCGTAACTCAGTACCGTGGGTGATCCATCTTTAGGGACACGAGTACCGTAACTCAGTACCGTGCCCGAGATGTCAATACTCTGCGTGCTGTCCGGTAAGACCG
The DNA here is from genome assembly GCA_006386115.1 of Globisporangium splendens. Classification (NCBI taxonomy): domain Eukaryota; phylum Oomycota; class Peronosporomycetes; order Pythiales; family Pythiaceae; genus Globisporangium; species Globisporangium splendens. Next base: position 21,492 of record VFIW01000127.1, read on the forward strand.
TGACAGATTCGGAACGCGATCGCACAGGCGGCGCATCGCGCGCGTCCACGTGAGCGGTCGACGCCACGTCCGGTGACGGAGATCGCGCGCTCGCATCGAGCGCAGCGAGTTGCCCTCCCACCGCAGAACGTTCGACGCCCTCAAACAGAGTGGCGGGTACGCGCGGGTGCCGCAGCGAGTTAAAATAGAACGGAGTCACGGCCGTAGAGGCGTGCTCGCTGCTATTTATAGCAAACTCGGCGTACGGCACCCAGCGGCTCCAGTCGCGGGGATGATCGACAGCGATGCTGCGAAGAATATCCTCGACGACACGGTTCACGCGCTCGGTTTGCCCGTCTGTCTCGGGGTGATCGGCAGTGGACAACGCCAGATCTGTGCCGAGCAGGCGAAAGAGTTCGCGCCAAAAGGCAGCGGTAAAACGCGGGTCCCGGTCTGATACAATAGACTCGGGCAAGCCGTGATAGCGGAACACGTGCTCTAAAAATAGGCACGCCGTCTCTTGCGCAGTGACATGCTTGCGCACGGGTGCAACGTGCACCATTTTGCTCAGTCGATCGACGAACACGACGACGCCTGTGTTGCGCGCCTTGTCTTCCGGGAAACCGAAGACGAAATCCATGCTGACCGACTTCCAGCAGTCTTGCGGAATCGGCAGCGGATGCAGCGGCGCTTTGTTCTTGCCCGCAGGCTTCACGCGCTGGCACTGTTCGCATGAGCGTACATAATTGGCCACCCATTTGTATTGGTGTGGCCACCAAAACACATTAGACACTTGCAAGAAGGTCTTTTCACGTCCGAGATGCCCACTCGCTGGTGCATCGTGAAACTCATGCAGGATCGAAAGTTTCAGATCCTGGTCATGCGGTACATACACACGCGGGTAATCAAAGTTGGACAGTCGATGCCACAACAACCCGTCGTGGTAACTAAACCGAGCAAGCTTTGACTCGAGTTTGGCAGGCAATGACTCTTTGGACGAGCCGTCAAAGTGAGCAATCAACAAGCGACATTCATCGTCCTTTGCATAAAGCGACTGAATGTTGTCCTTGAGCTTTGTTTGCACTCGACTGATGCTCAGATGCATGAGATCAGGAGTGCGCTCCAAACACAGGGCGTCAGAGCTGCTGTCAGCGCTCGACTCGTAATCTGGACGGCGCGAGAGCGCGTCCGCCAGAACATTTTCCTTTCCCGGCTTGTATTCGACCCGAAAGTTGAACTCGGAGAAGAATGCAAGCCATCGCGCCATTCGCTGCGATAAATGGGGGGAATTAATCGCGGTCCGCAAGGACGCGTGATCCGTGTACACAACGAACGGTGTCGCACCCAAAAGGTGGACCCTGAACTTCAAGAGAGCGTACTTGATCGCAAGCAGCTCCTTGTCGTGCACAGGATAATTCTTTTCAGCTGCCTTAAGCAGTCTGCTTTGGTATGATACGACGCGCTCATGGCCGTCATCATCCTTCTGCATCAGCGCACAGCCGATTGCAAAATCGCTGGCATCGCACACGACACTGAAGGCTTTCGTGTGGTCCGGCAACGCCAGGACAGGAGCGCGAACGAGCGACTCCTTCACGTCAATGAATGCATTCATGACATCATTTGTCCAGTCCCACTCGACATCCTTTTTCAAGAGATGCGTGAGCGGACGGACTCTTGCCGCATAGTTGTGGCTGTACTTGTGCAAGTAATTTGCCAAGCCAAGCCACTTGCGCAAGTCCTTGACATTCTTTGGGATCGGCCAGTCGGCGATCGCCTTGATCTTCTCTGGGTCCGCGCGGACGCCAGCTTTGCCAACATAGCAGCCCAGGATCGGTATCTCTGAGGCGCCAAAGATGCATTTCTTCAGGTTGCAATACAGACTGTTGTCTCGTAAGCACTGCAACACTGAGCGCAAATGTCTCTTGTGCACGTCAACGACACTGAGACCTCCTTCGGCACGACTGTGCACGAAGATGTCATCGAAATAGCTCGGTGCATACGCACGATGAGGACGCAGAAGATGCGTTACCAGACGGTTGAACGTCGCTGGTGCATTCTTCAAACCTTGCGGCATAACGAGCCACTCCCACAGCATCCCGCTGGGTGTGCTTACTGCCGTCAAGGGAACGTCGCTCTCTCGCATGAGGATCTGATAGAACCCATCCATCAGATCCAGTGCGGAGAACACTGTCGAGCCGCCCATGGAGTCGATCAAGACATCCTTCCTTGGGATCGGCGTTTGTGCCGGAATGGTGGCGGCGTTCAGCTTGTTGAAAGCGTGAACAATGCGCCAGCCACCAGTCGCTTTCCGCACACAAAACGTGGGTGAGCTATGTGGAGACTTGCTTTCTCTCACATGACCGGCGAGGGCTCGTTTCGCGAAGAACTCGTCGATTGCCTCAACCTGCTCGCGGGGCAGCGGCCATTGTCTGGTCACGCAATATTTGCTCCAGGGCTCGAGGTCAATCTCGTGCCGTACGCCACGATCAACGGGCAGGGCACTTGGCACTTTGTCGGGAAACACATCTTTGAACTCCCACAATAAGTCAAAGTATGGACTGCCTTTCACGGCGTCCCAATCCTGAGCAGCAAACCGTTTCTGTTTGTCTGGCTCCAAAACACTCTCATCCGCAGTGGACGAGGTGCATAGTTCGCCACGCGGAAACGCAGTGGAACGACGATCTCGCGGATCTGGTCACGCTCTAGATCCGTAAGAAAGAGCTCATAGCTCATTTCTTCGAGGGATACAATCGCCTCAGCGGTACTCGGCAGCTCATGGAGCGCCGCAAATTCAGCGAAGAACACTTCGTCTGATGCGTTTGCTTCCGGACTGCGTGTCGCGCGTCTGAGCGCCACGTCAACGTGAGCGCGATCTATCGACGGATCCGAGATCCTGTCGAAGGCGCGCAGCGAAGTTGCAGCTGCATTGAGAGATGGGGCAATCATATGCGAGGCGGCCGTTTCCTCAGCAACAGATGCCAATGCACTGTCTCTCTCGCGAGCTGACAACTTGCGTCGCCCTCGTCGGTTGATGCGAACACGCGACCTCGCGGTTCTGAGCTCCAGTACTGCACCGTCAGGGTGGTACGAGCTGGCTGACGCGTGTACACCTGTACTGTCGCTGTCACTTGCGGGGGCTGGCTCGGGTGCTCTGGAGCCGCACACTTGCGCACCAGTGTCCACGTCTGGACTTTCTGGCGCTTCCGCACAAACTGGGCTACCTGCCGCAGTTGATCTCTTTGCTGGGCTCCCTGCCTCAGCGCATCTTCTAGCTGGGCTCCCTGCCACAGCGTGAGTGTTTGAAGCGGGGCTCGCTGCCGCCGCATGTCTTCTGCTGGGCTCCCTGCCACAGCGTGTTCAAAGCTCGCATCCATTGCGTGGAAATTTTCCCGCAACCTTCGCTCTTCATCAGAGGAAGGGGTGGAGCTTCCGATTGTGCGTGCTCGCCAATCGATCCAAGGCTGATGTTTCGCCAGCCAAGGCATCCCTAGGATGAGGTCGTACTTCGGCCCCATCGCTAGTACCACGAACGTTTCTTTGCAGACAAAGTCGCAAAAACTGAAAGAGAGTTCGACTTGAACCCCTTCAGTGTGTACTGTCGACCCATCGGCCAGACGTACGATCATCTTCTCGCGCTTGCCACTGTGGACAAGTCGCTCATACGCTTGCAGACTCTGTTCCAGAGCTGCCTTCGAGACGAAGTTCTGTGACGCACCGCAGTCAACAAGAACCGTCATTTTCTTCTCATAGCCCTTCACATCGGCGCTATATACCAACATCTCACTCGGAGCCTTGTTGCCAAGAGCTCCTGGGACTAAGCTTCCCATCTGCACGACTCTAGTAGTCGGCGACGCCGAAGCTATAGAGTCTGTCTCAGTAGAGCGTCCCGCTTCTACTGAGACATTCCGTTTCCCTTTCTTGCCACAGCGGATCTGCCACCTCGGTGAGCGTGGTTGCCGCGCGGCGTTTGGTAGTCCCTCGCCTGATTTCCAGTGCGAGGAGCGGGCTGCCTTGGAGCGGGACACTTCGACTGATAGTGTCCTCGCTTGCCACAGTTAAAGCAGGTCACTTCGGCGCTGCTGAGATCCATTGGTGTCGGACCATGGAAGCGCCGCTCATTCGTGACTGCTCGGTGGCTGTGATGCGCACCGTTGTGGCGGCCAGCGTTCCAATCAGGTCGGCTGACTTTGAACGATTGCTGCTCAACGAGCGCAATGCGGATCGCATCTTCCATCGTGGCCGGCAAGCGTCGGTACAACTCCTGACGCGCTGGTCCACTGTTGAGGCCGTTGAGAAACGCAGGCACTTTCACAGACTCAGGTAAAGGGCTGATCGTGATCGCCGCGCACAGGCTTCTCATCTCCTGGATGTATCGTTCCAGTGAGAGCTTCCCTTGTTTCAAGGAGAAGAAACGACCTTGCAGCAGCACTTCGTTGTTCGGAGGCTGATACATGGCGGTGATTCTCGCACGGAAAATATCCCACGTGTCGAATGCACACTCATCGGCGAGCAGCGTCGAGAATGCCCATTCCGACGCTCGACCGCGCAGGTTCGAGATGGCGTAAGACACCATCTGCTCGTTGCTATCGATGAGCTGAGCCTTGGCGCAACGCTCCACGGCGAGTAGCCAGTGGATGAGCTTGTCGCCATCCACACCATCGAATTTCGGAGCGTCGATCTTGACAGCTCTCGGGCGGGGAGTTTGGGACGCGGGTGTCTGAGGCGCAGAAGCCGCACTCGACAAAGACGTGGCTGCACCAGCAAACACAGATACCACTCGCTCGAGCGCTTCGCGCGACTCAGCAGCTGAGCGCAGCATCTCTGCGGTCAAGCTTGCGGCGGCTTGCATTTGTGCTTGCGCACTTCGCTCTCCTTCGAGGCGCTGAGCGTTCGAGAAGTTCTCGAACTGCTCGAGTCGAAAGATTTGCTGTTCCGGCGACGCCGAGAGCACGTCTAGAGCGACTTGGTCGCCTAGCGCTTGTGCCATTCGGGTCAGCACACTCCGGTGCTCAGCCGAGAGGTGCGGGAACTGCGCAGGGTCAATTGACGCCATGATGAATCCTTGAGGAAGCGATTCAGGCAGTCACCTCTGCCGGCTCGTAGATTGACTACGAGTGCTACCAGTTGTAACCGGACACTTCCGAGTTACGCAGCACAGTACGTGTGTGAGGAAGCGTATGCAACGCTTCTCTCAAGGACTCTGTTCCGAGAGCGGTTGCCTGCTTCCTGCAGTGCAACAATCGGTTACCTATAGATCTCTATAGAGTAACCGTCGATAACCAAAGACTCAGTTAACGGTAAAAAATGGAACTGTTTATTTGTTGGAGGTTGCCCTCTGTAGAGCAACCTGGATTATCTTTATGTAACTATGAACAATAGCAATCTCAAGTGTAATTACTCCCCATGGGGCAATGAGTGGATATGAAAGACTAACGCTAGTTGTCTTATGTGATTGGATGAAATGCATGTTCAATTATATCCAATCGGAGGCGCCGTCACTCAGACTGGCTGCCGGCTCCACCGTAAAGGTTCGAGCAAGTACGACGAACCTCATGGTTCGGTCTTAAACTTGTTGCGCGTACTCTACGTACCGCAAGGTTCGGTTTGGTTGTGTGGCACAACACAGGTGCGTAACCATGTTACAGTGTAACCCCGTTACAAACCGTAATCGATCCGATTCCTGGTTTCATTGACGTGAACCATTCAGCTTGGTAGGCGACGTGGCTGGTACTGCCGGAGTCAGCGGTCCCGACAGGATCAACTTCACTTGGAGTCTTGGCTGCCAGAACCATTTCACGCGACAGTTTGTCAGTCACAGCGATGATACCAAAGTCGGCCTTGCGGGTCTGGTAGTAGTTGCCATCGTCCACACGCCTTGCCGATGCAGCAGCTTGGACTTGTTGGGAGATCTGAAGGAGGACCTTCGGGCCAAGAGGAAAACTATTCTTGTCGTAGACGGTGTTAGCTGCAAGAGCAGCGGGATTGAAAGCGTTGTTTCTTTGTCCTTCTTGACTCGACTGTGCTGCTGCTGGTTGTATGGCTGAAAGCACTTCTTTTGAGCCTTCTTCTGGAGCTTTGACTGGAGTGGCGTAACCTTGAAGTTCTCAGGAATGACAGTACCGGGCTTGACGGTCCCGGTGAGAAGGTGGCAGCCGAGTGTTTTGCATTTTCGGGTCTCGTAACCAGCGCGCTCACAACAGCCGCAGAAACTGCTGGAGGGAGTAGCATTTGGTTGACCAATTGTAGCCGAAGCCTTCTCTTCGCGAGTTTCACGTGATTCTGGAGTACCGAATCTGTGCGTGTACTTGCTCTTAGCAGCATCGTCGCGCACCTTTTGTTCAATGTGCTATTTCAATTCCTCGTACGGAATGAACTTGCGATTGCCTTTCCAGATGTTGAGAGACATCTTCCACTCGGCGGTCATGGAGTGATACAAGTAGATCGACTTTTGTTCGCCGTTCATGGTGCTACTTGTAGCGTCAGAGGTGTTTCGCATGGCTTCCTCAAGGTCCAGGAAGAACCGTGTCACGTCGGAGCCTTCCTCATACTTGATTTCCATCAAGTAGTGTTGGATCCAATACGGGTCACCGTGAGCTTTGGTGCCCTGGTACCAATGGCAGAGTGTTTGGAACACATCATACGCAGTCGGCTGATCATCGACAATGAGAACGTGCATGTTATCGATTGTCTTGAACAGGAATGTGCGGGTGCGCGCTTCCATCTTGCGAAGCTTGCTTGCGCTCGGCTTTCGGCTCTTCACCTTGGCTTTCTTGGCACGCTTCTCTTCTTCTTCGCGCTTCCTGGCAGCGAGCGAGATGATCTTCGGCGGCACGGAGTCTTCAGCGGCGCTTTCGTCATCGATGCTGTCGCTTCAAGACGAGCTCGCGCTTGACTTAGATGGCGGCGGAGCAAGATCTTTCATGTCGACATCCACCGAGGCGACTGGGTTGAGGTCTTCCGAGTCGCTTGAGTCGGACTCAGTGTCGCCTTCATAGTTGCGCTTTTCGATGAATCCGTAGAGACCTCTCCCCTTGAGAGACATGGTCACACGGGCTTTCCATATCAGAAAGTTTGTCCCGTTGAGGCGAGGGAAGTTGTCGGACGAGACTTGCGTTGGGTCGATAACCCGTCAAGCAAACAGCCTGATGGATCTAGATGGAGGAGGAACGAGAGAGATGGCACGTGGCAAAACGAGAAGTGCTGTGGACTTCTCTGCGTGCGTGTGTGTTTTTTATGTAGTGATTAGAATGATTGGTTATGGACCTTAGTCTATCATAGTGTGGGACATACTGCGTTGGGTGTATCCCCTTTGACAGGGTTAAGCACCTGTATTACCCAATGGCACATAATGGATTCATAGGGGCAGTGGGGGACAAACGATGGGCTGATTCGTATTTGTCCAACAATAATCGACAAAGAAAGTTCAGAAAATGTGCGTGTGGCTACACTTTTGCACAGGACTGCAAAACGGATACAAAACACCAAGCAGCATAAATGGGATCTTGAAAATTGATGTGAATGTGAAGGAAGTAAAAGCCCACCTGCAACGAAGTCTGTATTTTACCTTTTTTTCTCTTTTTCTTTTTTCTTCACCCCACTTCTGAGAGAAACAGGAAAAACGAAATCCCTCGAATGCATTTTTGTTCGGATTCACGTAACGAAATATACCTCAACTTGTCACTCTTACTGTCTGCATCGGGTGTGTCTCGCAAACCGCAAGCGAAAATGGGTGCACGCTGTGAGAGAAACATTGATTGAGAAATACCTGCTTTTGTTTTTCTTCATGCTCTAAGTATCTGCTGATTTGGTCTATCGTCGAGCCTCAAACACACTTTCTGGAATCAGGCTCAAAAACTGTGCGTGGCGTTCTAGAGCGTTAGCAACCTGCAAAACCTTCTCCTCTGTTTTACGAGCACCCATGAGTTGCAGACTGAGTGGGAATTCGCCACCACTCGTGAGCGACGCAGGAATCGAAATCGCTGGGACTCCGGCCATGTTTGCTGGGATGGTCATGACATCGTTGAGATACATGCACACAGGGTCTTCTCTCACTTGCTTGTTATGAACAGCGAACGGACCCGAAGGAGTTGTGGGGGTCATCAAGACGTCGATACCTTGATTCTTGAACGCATTTTGGAAATCATCACGAATCTTCTGGCGAAGGATCACAGCACGTTCATAGTAATCGCTCATCGCACCAGCCGACAGCACGAAAGTGCCAGAGAGAATGCGGCGCTGCATATTTAAGCCAGATAGATATATCAGTGTTCAGTACGCGACGAGACTTCACATCAACAGTATAAAAAACACACGAGTGACGCACCTGAACTTCTTCTCCAAATCCTTCCGAACGAGTTCGGCAATAGAGGTCGTGCAGGGCATCGGATTGATCTCCTTGCTTTTCCAGCTCAATATTCTTGGCGCTAAAAGCAAATCAAGCATCAACTAGTTAGTGTTTGCGGAACTTTTTCAAACAGCGCCATCTTTCCAGCTGATTACCGGTAGCCATAGCGAACGCCATCATATCTTGAAAGATTCGAAGACGCCTCCGCGCATGCAATGATGTAATACGCTGGAATACAGAGTTTCGTGGTCGGGAGTGACACGCTAACCACTTGAGCACCTAAAAAGTGAATGAATGTATTGTTAGTTCATTGACATATTGCGAGACATAGTTTGCATGCGTCATTTTCACACCAGCAGCGCGAAGCCATTCGACACCCTTATCCCACACAGCAAGAATCTCTTCAGGCAGTTCCCTCACGAAGTATTCATGAGGGATACCAACTCGGACCCCACTCAAGTCGATGTCACTTGAGCTCATGGAACTCTCAATTGTTTCATTGCACTACAATGCAAAGCGGATTTCCAGCTCAGAACAATTGTTCGCGAACCTCCATCATTAAAGCAAGCAATCATCGTACCCATTCCGAGGAAATTTCATCCACCATGCATGTCGAATCCATGTCGTCTGGTCCCGCGATTGCCTTCAAGACTACAGCAGCATCACTACTCAATCCGAAAAAACAAGTTTCATTAGCACTCATGAATGCACGAAAACAATTGCAAGCAAGACTCGTCAACAAGCTCACCCAACGGTTCTGGTAAAAATGCCAGGAGTGTCCAAAGAACTCGCGTACGAGATCATGCCATGACGAGACACACGGCCATACGACGGCTTGAGTCCCACGATACCACAGTATGCCGCGGGCTAGTAGCACAACAACAACATGGCAATCGCAAAGATGCAGTGAGGGTGCTTTAGAAGTACGCATATATAAGATGAAGACAGCATACCTGACGAACTGACCCACCCGTGTCGGATCCTAGAGCAGCAAAACAGCAACCTGACGCCACAGCAGCAGCGCTTCCTCCTGAACTACCGCCAGCTACAACAGCTTTCTCGTCGAGGTCGGAAGACCACGGGTTGATCGTCGCACCAAACTTTGTGTACAGCGTGCCCGAGCCCATCGCAAACTCGTCCATGTTGAGCTTTCCCAGTGGAATCGCTCCTTGTTCAAGCAGCTTCGCCGTAGCCGTGGACTCGTAGGGCGCCACAAACCCTAGCATTTTCGCAATGACCCAGACAGTTGCAAAAGCGTTAGTCAACCGATACGGACGCAAAGACTGAACCAATTACAATTACTCGCACCTTCCAAGATTTTGGACGCTGCGGTCGTAGGCACATTCTCCATGCAAAACAGATCTTTCACGCCAATCGGGATACCGTCCAAGCTCCCTCTCGCTCGACCGGCTGCGCGCCGAGCATCGGATTCCTTTGCCAGCTCGAGCGCTTTCGCCGAATCAGTCCACACAAACATGTTCAACTTGCTCGTGGCATCGATCTGGTCGATGCACGCCTGTGTCAGCTGGACCGCCGTCACTCTTCCCTCTTGGAGTGCCATCGAAGCCTCGAGCAGGCTCTTTCGGCACCATTCGCTCGCAGCGTGGACGTGGCCATGGGGTCTTGTGGCGAACGTGGCGTGAGCTCTGAAGACGGCAACATCAGCGCAAGCACACACAAGGATGCAGTCAGCAGCAACCCAATATGAGTTGATATCCACGCATACATGTAGAAGCAGGTATGTAAGACGCTGGGAGTGCATAGGAAGCAGCGCGTGCGCACGTACCCAAGCGCGCGCGCATTGCGCAGCAGCGTCTGGCGCATCATGGCGAGCCGAAAATGTGCGATTCTGGTCAATTCGGCACTGACCGAAGTTCGCATTCGCATTCCTGTGGCTGCAACTGGTTTCTTAAGTACGCGGCAACAGAATGATGGTCGTCAGTACTTGTTTTTACAAAGTTTGCTTTTCAAAATAATGCGGTCGAGAGTAATTACGACTTTTTGCTTTCGTAAAAACACATGTGCTGTTGTGTGTGTGGTGTGGCAGTCGGAGTGATGGTCGCTGCAAGTGATTGGAGGAGAAAAGTTGGTTGGGGCAGCGAGCTCCGCTCAGCGTGAATAGCGGCATCCCATTATTTCCATCGAAGAAACGGCGATTGAAAAGGTGGGCTTGCTTGGCTCTAGATGAGGTGTGTGTGTGCAGGCGCCAATGGGAGCCCCCGTCCCTCTCCGAACAGCGGACGCAGCATCTGCACCAGTCAGTGGATGGTGTCGATTTTGCGCTCGTCGGGGTGTCAATAGCAGCGATCGACAAACGACCGTTGATGGTGAATGACAGCAGTGGATACGCAACACTTCCCAGCTCAATGGGTACTGCATCCCGCCACAGAGAATACTCGGCTTGAGCGACAAAATTCAGTACCAGCTAGCGTTACGGCGCGAATGCAGACACAGCGACGCGTGTAGAGCGACCGCAGCAGGAGATTTATTGCGCCATTCACAGGCTGAGCAGCTTATCTGGTGCTGGTCCATGCGAGTTGGGCTGGACAAGAGGGGTTTCATACAGCGCTCCTGCACTCGTACTCGCAATAAATCATCATAACCGTGCGAGCCGAGGAAGACTAATGCGTGATGCTGCTGCTTGTTGTTGTTGATTGCACAGATGTCCAGCGATACTCTTACCTGGTTGTTGACGAAGAATACTTCTTCTTTCCTTGTCAAGCGCAACGGAAATGAATTCTCGACCGAGAAGTTCAACCTGAAGAACATCAACTCGCGCAAGTACTCTGGTATTGCGTCGGGCAAGGCCGTTGACCTCTCGTTGAACGACAAGAAGATCACCTTGACCACCAAGATCGCCAAGGCTGCGCGCAAGCCAGTCAAGGCCGAGAACGTCGTGCCTCTGCGCAAGGGTGCCCGTGGTGGTGCCAACACCATCCGTGCCAACATCTCGCGCAACTTCTACCGCCGCGACTTGAAGAAGGCCGCGTTGGCCAAGTGGTCGCTCCTGTCCACGGTCGCCAAGGTCGAGAAGGGTGTCCTCAAGAAGAAGGCCATCCGCAGCCGTCGCTTCAAGGCGTAAATGCATCTAGCATCTCGTCCAGGACACTTTTCTTTTTATCTGAATAATGTATGATTATTCCGATTTGGTGGATTGATCCGAGACTTGCTGTGTTGAGTGGAACTCGAGTGGAAATAATGAAGATGGAAATCAAGACAAAGGCTGCGCTTTTGCTTTAGAACCCAACCTCGTTGTTATTCCCCGGTGTTTTTCTCTTTTCTCACGTTGATTTCACCCTACGAATTGCTTGATATCGTGTGAACCGAACAGTCGCGATCTCACGACCATCATGAATTGTGCCTCCTAGTCCACTCGCAAATATGGCATTCCTGCGCGCTGATCCAGCCGCCGCGTCTTCTTCTCCGCCGTCGTCCTCGCTCCTCTACGAACTCCGATCGTCCAAGAACCTCATCGGGTCCTCCGTCGCGAAATGCGACGTCGTCGTGCCGCAGACACTCGATCTGCACGCGCTTCTCAGTGTATCATCCGACCATGCGTCCTACATTTTGGTCCCGTTCTCGGCGTCAGGAGAAGGCGCGTGCTATTTGAACAACCGCGTTGTTCCACTGGAAGGCGCCAGAGTCGTCCATGGAGACCGCCTCGCATTCGGGACGCTGGAAAATGGCTTCGTGTTTGAACTCACGACCCAAAACGTCTCGTCGTCTTCTTCGTTATCGCCTTCCCGACCACCAACTTCGGGAGGTCAACAGTGTACGTGAAACAAGTTTCTGCTTCTTCTTCTTGGCTGGCGCTAGGCTCTTTCGTTTGATCCACAAATTCATGCTGCATTTTTGTCGAAACATACGAATGCTGACAGGTTCTCAATGGCCAGGCATCGTTCAGCGCCAACTACTTGTCATCGCGAGCGAGTCGTAGTCTTCGTGACACGAACGAGAAGCAGCAAAAACACGACGATATCGACGAGAGAGCCTCTCTCGGACTCGTCAGCGACAAAGAAGTTGACGAGGACGACGACGAGGACGAGTTGCCTGCGGTGGTGGAAAAACCGACGTCAACATCTCGAATTGCAGCGCCATCTGCGCTGCCGACAGTAAAACCCGAAGACGCTCAGGATGACCAAGATGCTGAAGAGAGTACCGACCATCTCAATGATTCGCTACCAGGGTTCTCAGAGCCTGTTCGTGTCACTCAGAAAGCCAAACAGCCACGCCTTGCTTCCATCGTTGCACGCTCTCTGCATGACCCCAAGTCCGAAGCAGCAGCACAACCATCGGTAGCATCGACAACAAAAGTGTCGCGGCAACGAACTGCTCTGCACCAACAGCTCATCGACTAGACGCTATAGCACAAGCGACAAGAGATCACCAGCCACGCATTCGTGCGTTGGCGTCGCGGTATTCGCATCCAGCACCAACACCGTCAACAGCGCGCGGAACAATTGCGAAATCTCAAGCAAAAGCTCGCTCGTGTGCGTCGAAACCACATTTTCTTCAAATGGAAGGCGTGGGCTAGCATGACGAGTCAAGTAACGAGTTGCCGCATGGACGCTTTCCAGCAACGAAGTGGTTATCGAGTGGTTCTGCGAGTGTGGACGCAATGGCGGATTCAGCACCTGGTTGCATGCCAGCTTCAGCACGTGCTTTGTAGTATCTTTCGCCGCCGTTTCACTAAATCGATTCGGACTGCATTTCATACGTGGACTCGTCGGACGAAGGATCTCGTGGATCAGGAGAACTGGACACGCGCGCAGCGACAGCGCCAGCACAAATGGGACCTGCACATGACAAAAGTAGCTGAAAAGCACTACACGCGGCACCACTTCAACCTGCCACTGACTCGCATCCTTCATACTTGGCATGCAATTTCAAAAGTGCAACGCAAAAAGCTGCGCATCCTGAGAACGATCGCATTGCGGGGATCCTCGAGAGTGAAGGCCAATGAGTGGAGGAAATGGGTCGAGTTGATTGCCCTCACTCGTCATACTGCAGCAATCGAGTGCGAGCAGCATGCACGAGCACAGAAGCTATTCACCGAGCAGCGCAACAAACATCAACAGATTCACTCAGCGTTGCAGGAGCACCACGCACAAGAACTGCAACATCTTCACAATCAACTCCAGGAGAAGGAGGATGAGCTGAAACGTGCTGAATTCAAACAGCAGCAACAAGCGATCGAACTTCAGACGATGCAGTGCCAACTCCAAAGCAGAGAACGGCAAAAGGTGACTGACTGGCTTGGTGGAGTTGATGGTTGCACTTTGTGGGAGCCGTGGACTGATGACCATATATTCGTCGTGTAGCGTCAACAGACGAATGCGTGGAACCAAAGCGTCGAGAGCTACTTTGAAAATGCGGTCCAGTGGGTGAGTTGTGTGATATTCAAGTGTGTGCAATAAGGTAACTTGGACCTTACCACATTGAGTGTATGGAGCAGTGCGATCTTCAAATTGCCCAGGCCAGTGCCGAGCTGGAGCAAATCCATGAACGATGTCGGCGCTGCACGCTTCCTTGCGGCACGGGTTGGTATTCATTCCCTCACTTTCTCTCTCCTTGTGCAAATCTCTAATTGGCGTTTTGTATCAACTGCTGAACTTTCCGTGACTTTAGGTGCTCGTGGAGACGATGCTGGAGCAGAAAGTGCACAACGCGAACGAGCGCGTTGAGGCGCAGGAAGTACTGCTGACGCTTCTCAGGAGCTTACGTCCTCACCAGGGAGAGCCATCGACAGGAGGACTCTATGAAGATACCAACAACGGAGGTGGCAGTCACTTGGTACTGAGCAACAACGCCCAGTTTCTCCATGAGATGGTCCAACAGGTACGTTTGCCTCTATGCGCCTTCATGCAATCCTCTGGACAGCCCATCACTAACTATGTGTCTCGTGCCTGGAATATTTACTGCAGCGCCTTACTCGACTGCACCAGTTTCTCAGTGCGATCGCGCAGCTTGCAGCAGCCCACGATGACGGCGACAATGACCATCAGCAGCAACAGGCAGTAGACCCCGTAAAGCTTCGCCACAGCACGTTTCTCACAAACAGCATCCTGGAGCGGCAGAAACGCCACGTCGAGGATATGACCATCATGCTCAAAGCGAGTCAAGTGAGTAGCAAGAGCACCACAGACACAGCGTCTTCGTCAGCACGACCACCAGCAGCCAGAGCATAGATAAGCAGAAAGCAACGCATGCAACGTAGCGAACGGATTAAATAGCAAATATATATGAAAACGATGCGAAGTACCTAAAAGTCCAGCAGCAGTTGCGCGAGGATCTGCTCGACGTGGTGCGGCTCGATCGTCGGGCTGTCGTCGACCATGGCCTCCATCTGCGCGCGGTGGAAGGCCTCGATCACGAACAGCCGCAGCAGCTCGCTGCTGAGCTTGAGCGCGTCCTGGCTGATCTTGGTGACGCGCGCGGCGCCACCCAGCGCATCAGCTGTTGATAACGACGTTGCGTGCCTGCTGGCTGACGCCCCAGCGCGCACGTCGCTGGAGCCGATGTCGTACTCCATCTCTTCGTCACTGGCGTCGTCGCCCGTGTCCTGCGCGCTGTCGGCGCCACCGCCGCCGCTCTGGTTGGCCTCCCACACGCTGCGGAACACATGGTCCACGAGGCTCGTCTTGAACGCCGCCATGATTGCTGCTGCAGAAATACAACAAGGGAAACACTCGACAAGCGCAATTACGGATATGCTTTATGGTCGCATTTGTAATTTCTTGGAGAAACAAAAGTGGTGAGCTGCGGTGCAAGTTTTAACCGGTTTTTGTTTCTAGCAGCCCAAACCGGAATCCACAGCACAGTGACTGCTTGAGAATGTTGTTGAGCAGAATCAGTTAACCAGTTCTAATCTTGCTGGCTATTTGCATGATTTTGGACGGTCAGTGTGATGGCAACTTTGAAAAGTGCTAGTGGAGGCGTTTCCTTGCGTCATGGTGGATGGAAACGCCTCCACCGTAAGCCCACGCATGCCCTGGCTTACGGGTATTAGGCGATACACTGATAACGGACAACCACCGTCAGCATGTGGGTCGAATGGGACACGGTGGCGGCTTGGGGGCTCTCGATTTGAGTCTCTGACACATGCTTGGGCTTTTTGAAGCACAATCATCATGCTCTTTCGCGGCGTGTTCTACGTCGACGTCTTCCTCATGGACGACGCCACCTTCAATCTGCAGTTCCAAGAGAGCGGCGGCGACGGCGACCATAGCGGTGATTTTGACAACAGCAATGCGTCGCGGAGATCACCAACCTCACGCGGCCGTGGCTATCGTTCGTCCTCGTCATGGGCGACTCGTGCCTCATGGCGAGTTCGCTGTGGATGTTCCCGATGACGTGGGAGCTCTCGACACTCGCGCGCAAGTCCGTGGACCGCGGCGCGCTTCGCGAGCGGCTCGCAGCGTGGCGGTACTGCAAGTGGATTCACGTGCTCGCGGTGATCTTCTTCCTCGCCGAAGCAGGGTACACGATGTATAACCACGGCGTCAACACGCGCGCGTATCGACTCGTTGTCAGCGGCAACATGCTGCAACTGGTTGTGCTCGTGTACGTGACGGTCGTGCTCGTCAGCCTCAAGTGGTCCGGTCGCAAGTACGAGACGGTCAACGGCGAACAGGTCGCGTCACCGCTCTACCGGCGCCTCAAGGGTATCATGATCGTCTGCGGCGTGTTCTCGTTCCAGTACACGATCGTGTCGCTCGTGCTGCTGAGCAGCCACTTCGGCAGACTCAAAGTGCCGCCGACGCTTGTGGTCGGCACGAGCACGCTGCTGTTCAACAACTTGGGCACGGCCGTGGCGATCGCCATCGGGTGCTCGCAGGAGTGCTTCTTCCGCGCGTTCCACCGGTACGTGCCTGAGGAATACGTCGAGGCGTTCTACGTCTCGGATCCGAGTCTGTGGCTCCATGTGGCAGGCGCGACTCGGAATCCGCCATTACAGAACCCCGTTCGTGTACACGGACATTGAGGCGTCGACTCAGTTATGGGGCTTCGAGGACGGCGCGATCATGAAGCGTGCGAACGAGATCCACGAGCAGATCGTACGATCCAGTCTCGCGGAGTTCCGCAGCTACGAGATCACGACATGCGGCGACGCGTTCTAGCTGGCGTTCCACATGATCCAGGACGCTGTCGACTTTTGCACGCACGTGCAGTTCCAATTACTGGACGCCGCGTGGCCAAAGCAACTGCACGACCTAATCCTGGCCACGCGTCGCGAGAAAACCAAGGAGAAGAAACTTTTCTTCAACGGACTGCGGCTGCGCATGGGGGTTCACGACGCGCAACAGGTCGACGGCGTGCTCGTGAACAACATCCACCCGGTCACAGGCAAAGTCACGTACACGGGACTCTCCGAGGTGATCGCGAATGAGATCGGCGACGTCGGCGTCGGCGGCCAGATCTGCGTCACCGCGCGCATCGTCGAGTGGATCCAAGTGTACGGGGCTCAGGCGCTCCATGTGCCCTGCGAGGTCGAACTCGTGGGGCAGCATCTGATCCCGCAACTGCAGTTGTCCATGGACGTGTACCAAGTAATTCCACGCGGACTGGAGCCGCGGAAGGCGATCTACCGTGAGTATTGGGACGCGCGGCTCGAGACCATTAAGGTCGTGGAGTAAAGTGTCTCGCTGCCGAGAGCGGATCAAGTAG
Source organism: Globisporangium splendens (assembly GCA_006386115.1). Taxonomy (NCBI): domain Eukaryota; phylum Oomycota; class Peronosporomycetes; order Pythiales; family Pythiaceae; genus Globisporangium; species Globisporangium splendens. The sequence goes on from VFIW01000127.1 coordinate 38,482, forward strand.
AGCTATTTAACAGAAGGACGCACAGCAAGCATGAGGGCACGTAGAGAACAGCACATGTAGCATACGACAATTGTAGCCATTTGTATACAAAGCCACACATACTGTTTTTATTTTTCTTCATCTCTTTTGCTCTGTCAAAACTTGGTCACTGGTAGCTGCTCATTGCGCGGCCACTCTTCTTTCTGTCTGTCTTTAGCTCTGAGCTTGCAGGAACGACGCGACTTGGGCGGCCGACGGCATGCTCGGCATGGCACCCGCGACCTGGACGCACAACGCGCTCGCGGCAGCTGCCTGTTTCAGACTCTCCTTCATGCTCTTGCCCTCGGCGATCGCGACAGCAAACGCGCCACGAAAGCAATCGCCTGCGCCCGTCGTGTCTACGACGTTGTCGACCTTAAAGCACGGCTGGTGCACGACGTCAGCGTCAGCGGTGTTCGCAGGTGGCACGAACACAGATCCCTGGGACCCGAGCGTCACGAGCAGTGCCTGCGCACCCTTGGTTTGCATGGTGCGCGCGGCCGCAATCGCGTCTTCGGTCGACTGCACGTCTTTCCCAGTGAGCCGCGCCAACTCCGTCTCGTTCGGACACAGGTATGTGATCAACGGAAGCACATCGTCTGGGATTTTGCGGTCCTCGCCGCCAGAATCCCACATCACAGGCACGCCAGCATGCGCAGCCGCTTGCGCGACCAGAACGTTCACATACTCCGGAATCTCACATTGCAGGAGCACGATCGCCGCGCTCTGGATCGCGTCCACGAGCGACTCAGGCAATTGCTCGGGCCACGTCGCGTTGGCGCCGCCGACGATCACGATCGAGTTGTCACCGTCCGGGTACACGAACACGAACGCCTGGCCAGAGGGACACGCTGGTCGGCCCGCGAGCGAACTGTCCACACTCAGCGCACTCAGCGCCGCTCGCAGCGCGTCGCCGTGTGTGTCGTTGCCAAACTGGCACGCAAACTTGGTCTGCAGGCTGCACTCGTGCGAGACAAGGCGCGCCGCAGCCGCCGCCTGGTTGGCGCCCTTGCCCCCCGGCACGAACTTGCCCGTGTCCGGTCGATTCGCCGCGAAGGTCTCGCCGCGCACGGGGAGACGGTCGATCTCCACGACGATGTCGGCGTTCACGGAGCCCACGACGAGCACGTGGCGCACAGCAGCAGAAGAAGAAGGAGACGCCATGATGGGGCTGATATCTTTGCTGCAATGACACGGTGCAACGCGAGGAGGAGCTGCGCTTGTACCGAGAGCGACAGATTATCTCGACGTGTGGCTCAAGTCGGTTAAGTTGTGACTGCACCGAACACAGTCAGCTCTTTATTAACTGGTTTCAATTGGAGTTGTCAGAAATGCTAACCGAACATTAACCGGCTTGTCATATGTTAAAGACACTGACTCATGCGAAAGCGAAGACGTATCCATTTCTTATTCTTTTGATGCGGAGCTGTTTGTTTGTTGAACGCCACATCCGCAATGTGCTTTGGCGCTATTGACACGCACACGTCGTGCATCTGTGGCATACATACATGTATCATTTTGTGAGTGGAGTCGAGATCCATTCCAGTTGTCAAGACATCTTTCTCTGCGTTCTTTATCCTTGATCGACGATGTCAGTGGATCGCGCCTTCCAGTGCAGTTTTGCTGCAGAAATAAGCACGAGTCAAAACCCGCGGTGGCAAATGCTCGCTGCAAGGTGGCACTCGTGTTTCAGCTTTCGGAATTCGGTGCAGATGCTTCAACACCTGCAGTATGGTGGCAACCGTAATGCAGGTGCATACAGGTAGGTTGAGGATCCTGCACGTCGGTCTCATGCACAGGTCAACGTGGTTCAAGTGCATGTACCGTCTGACCATTCGCGAATCGAAATTGCAAAATGATCTGTTTGATTTTCATATGTTAGACGAAAAAGAGGTGGGATCTGCGAAGTTAACATTGCAAAACCAGGATTTTGCCGTGCCAAAGTAGTTTCCCAAATTTGTATCAAGCCCGCGATTTCGAAAATGTTTCGACAATCGAGCCTCTTTACGCAAGTGCATGCACTTGCTGGACTTCTCTCGAGTGCGCGTGAAAAACAGGTGGCTCGAAATACCGTAACCATGGGTTCAGTTAGTCAGACCTCCGCATTTTCCAAGTCCTTTTTATTATTTCGAGTCATTTGCAAAGTCTGCAAATGCGCCAAATGCCGTGTTGACTGGCGGCTCATTTTCGCAACACGTGCAGTGCAGTTTTGCTCCTGCAATACCAAACCAACTGGCCATGCGTGTGCATTTAGAAGCCCAAAGAAACGTTGATGGTTCAGCTTTCGAGTTGTTTATGACACCAGACGTTTCAGCGCGCGGTCCCGTCCTGGTTTCTGCACGCGCTGCGCTCATCAGTTGAGTGCGTCCGTCCAGACGACAAGAGCTCCTCCCAAGCGCACGAGCAAACGACGAGCAACGAAACCACGCCGCACACACACAATCAAAGGTCTCACTGTCTGTCACCTCACGCACTTTTTCCTTGTTTTTATGCGCCGAAATCATGTGCAGACTTTGCTGCTGTCTTCTGCATCAGACGCTCTTCTCTGCTGCGGTGCTCACGGTAACGCTCCGCTAATATGTACAATCGATCCCACCCACACTGCTTTTCTTTCCATAGATCTTGCATTTGCTTGCTTGTTTCCATTGCCATTCGTGCAAAAAGGACGTGCGCTTGCCTTGACTCACTCGCTTGCGTCTCCTTGTTCTCTTGACGTCCTGGTTTACTGCTTATTTATTTGCATCCGAGAATCGTTGGTCGGCAAAGCACGAAGTACGTGGGGATGAGAAGCTTTATGGAAAATGGTTGGAGCTGCTTGCACGCCCCCCACAGAGTAATAGAAAGAAAATATGGAAATTACGACAAGCAAACCGCGCGCATCTTGGCTTGAGCTCCGCCACCATTTCAGTATGATATAGTAACTTGACCGAAACGTGCTGGTGAGTCCGTCAAGGCATTACACACCAACTCGTTTCCCAGCAACCGCCTTGTGAGACTGTAGCCACCTCGGCTCTCTTGCGCACAAGCACGTCTGACAGGAAAGAGAAAAAAAGGACGGCGCTTTCAGTTGTCCCTCTCTCTTGCTCTCTCGCGTTCCGCCCCTCACTCGGTTCCCACCCGCACGCGCATAGTGAAACCAAGTGAGCGCGTTCGATTTCTGCAGCGGGGTGAGCAGCGAAAGCCGCACCCAAGTCAGGGTGCTGCACTGGACTTGTTGGACCATCCGCTCGCTCCCTTCCACCCGTCAATCCGTTTTTGTAGCGTCAAGTGATTGTGTGCGGGACGGCGCCGGTCATTCGAGGATTGACGAGGAACCAGCCGCACGAACGGAGAGTGAGTCAGCGGCCTGCCACGTGCCTTTGATTGCTCTTTCGGTGAACGCTCCGTTCTTCTTTACCTGGCTACCCTCAGCTGGTGGGGCGTCAGTCAGTATCCGAAAAGCAAGCGAGGTCTCACTCGACGGTCGGTTTGAAGAAGAACCAGAGAGAAGCATGACGAATGAACCAACTGGCTCTCACGACGATGTGCGGCGCAAGATCGGTGGCATTGCTGGCGGTGACGGCGACATGCACGCCACCCGCGATTCGGAGGTGGTAGTTCAGAGCAACAACGACGAGTCGGACGAAATAAGTCTCGCTGCGCGCATGCAGGACACGTACCCGTTCGCGTCACCCGTTGACGCGCGCACGTCGCATCGCATCGACGTGATCATGAATGACGACGCGACAGAGGACGACAACCAGTTCGAGAACCGAAACGACAACAACATCATCACTAACTCTGGTGGTGGGGAGCTGCCTGGGAAATCGTCCATCGCGTTCATCTTGGGCCGCAGCAACATGCGCGACAGCGAATATGAGAACGAGAGCCACGAGGACGAGGAGGAGGAAGGCAACTGGAGCGAGGTGTCCAGCGACACGAGCAGTCTCGGTACGGGTTACAAGGTTACGTGGTTATTGCATGTGTCGATTGTTGTCAACACTCACCTTGCTTGTGTTAATTGGAATTTACCAGCACCGGCAGAGCTCCGCGCAACTGCACGTGATGCAGCTGTGGCTCATGTCAGCGGACAACGCAGTGCGGTGCCCTCGAGCCGCAGCCAAATTAAGAAATCGCGCATCTGCAAATTCGAAAACTGCACGCGGTACGTCGTGAACCGGGGCTTGTGCATCGGCCACGGGGTACGTTTTTTGCTGGCTTTTCGACTTTTTTGGAATTTTGAGTGGCATCGCGATGTTCTGATCCGTTTGCTTCGACAACAAATGTCCACTTTTGTGCGGATCTGTGACAGGGAGGAAAGCGCTGTGCGATGCCTGGGTGCACCAGCAGCGCGAAAAACCTCGGTGTGTGCTGGAAACACGGTGCGAAACCCAGAATTATGGCTTTTGCCAAAGCGTAACCACGGTTATGCCAACTCAGCAAATTGCTTGTTTGTCTTGCTTATTGCATGCGCAGGAGGATCAACCAAGTGCACGATCGAAGGCTGCGACAACCGCGCCAAGTCGCGCGGCGTGTGCTGGTCCCACGGCGGCGGTAAGAACTGCAGCGAGCTGGCGTGCACGAAGACAGCGGTGTCAAACGGACTGTGCTGGGCGCATGGCGGAGGTGCGTGTGCTGGTTATGGATATGGGGGCTGCTGCATATGACAAGAAAGGCTCTAACGGCTTGACTGGTTACGCCACGTGTAGGCAAGCGATGCGTGGTGGAAGGCTGCAAGAAACCGGCGTACGAGCGCAATGGGAACCTTTGTTCACTCCATCAGCAGCAGCAGAACGGCCTGGCGTCTTGATCGTAAAGGGAAGAACGACGTTATATTTATTTCTGCTTTGGCGCGCATTATAAAGAAAGGCATTATAAAGGCAGCACGCTGCGAAATGGAAGCACGCGAATAGAATGTCATTAGCAATTGCGACAAACAAACAAACCACGCAGCCGCATAACCCCAATTATTGGAATGTGTGTGTGTTTACAAACTGTCACTTGCAGCAAAATGGAAACCTTTCCAACGAACGTAATACCCTGTATAAGTAATGCTATAGCCTGAAAATTATAAACCAGCATCCATAATATAATTCCCTTCCATAATAGACAGAACCAACTCGTAGGGCTAATTCGGTACGGTATAGAGAAAAATCTTGCGACTGCAGCGCCACTTTGCAATTTCGCAGGAGCATGACGGAGCTCATCGGCGTCGTGACGACGTCTCGAGCGCCACCGCTGCACGAGGAGCTCTGGGCGTTCGTAGAGCTCGTGGTGCAGGCACCTCCTACTGTGGCTTCCGGCGGCGATGGCAGTGGCGGTGACGCGTCGAGCGCGACGCAGTTCCTTGCGCTTGTGCAGAGCAGAGCGCGCCAGTTGCTGCGCGTCCGGCAGCAGAACGACAACCAGGAACTGCAAGCGGGTGGTACACAGGAACATGGCGCTACTGCTGTTGCTGCTGTTGTGGAGCAGAACGGCGGCGCCATGGACGCGAGCGAGCGCATTGCGCGGCAAGTGCTCGATGGCGGTCTGTCGAAGCGAGATGGCGAATCAGAGCGAGGCACAATAGATGACGAAGAGGAAGACAAGAGCGACACGCTGTCGGACTGCACAACGATCACAGAGACGTCGAGCGTCTACGGTATCCACAACACGTGGGTTGACCTCGCGACGCTCTACGCCATGCCGTTCGTGATGCAGCAGCAGACCTCGGACGGCAGCAGCAGTCGGCGCCTGCAGCCCGTGCCGCCGCTCAACATCACGCACGAGCAATCGCATCTGCACAAGATCTTCTCCGAGAGCCAGCGGTCGCTGCACACGATGCGCGCGGTCGCGACGGTCGACGCGCTGCGCAAAGTGCTCGATCGCGGCGTCACTGTGCTGCATTTCAGTGGCCACGGCGGCCAGATCGCCGGCGCGCACCATGCGAATAACAGAAACTACCTCGTGTTTGAAGACACGCAGTGTACGGGCCTCGCTCATCTCGTGGACGCCGACACACTGCGCAACGTACTGAATGGCGGTGGTGGCGCTCTCATGCCTTCCGAAGAGCTCCAGAGCCATGAGAGTGCGTTGGCTTTGGCACTGAACGGATCACACAGCGCTGACGAAGATGAGCCACCACGCAGCGGTGGAAGCATGCTGCGCTCGCTGTCGTCGTCGTCACGGGGCTTTGAGTCGAGTCGTGGAGGTCCCAGCGGGACGCTCAAGCTCGTCTTTGTGTCGTCATGCCACTCGAAGGCGATCGGCGAAGTGTTTATTCAGGCGGGCGTGGCGCACGTCGTGTGCGTGCGCTGCGAGGACCAGATCCTGGACGAGTCGTCGTCCATGTTCTCGCACTCGTTCTACCACGCGGCGCTCACGGGCAAGACCGTGCACCAGGCGTTCGAGATCGCGCGTGTGCGCGTACGCGCCGAGATGCGCATCCCAGATTCGGAAGGCGACAAGTTCGTGCTGCTCGAGTCCTCGCAGCTCCACGCTACGTCGTGTCCCCTCTCATCAAATGGAGACGACGATGTACCTCAGTCCATTGAAGTCAACTCCACCAGCAGCGCCGTATGCACATGCAGCGCATCGACGTCGCAGTTTGTGTTCACTGACCTCGCCACAGGCAAATGGGTGGACGTGAGTCCCGTCAACAAGTTCAGTAAGACGCTGCCTCCGATCTCCGAGTCGTTTGTTGGTCGCGAACAGGAGCTGCACCAGCTCGCGGGGCTCGTGCACTCGCAGCGGTTCGTGACGATCCGCGGGCCGCCGGGTATCGGGAAATCCACGCTCTCGATCAAACTCGCGCACTTTGTCGCCGACCGCAATGTGTTTCCTGACGGCGTCGCGTTCGTTCGCCTGCGCGGCGTACAGTCTCTGGAAGGCATGGAGTCGGCGATCAAGAGCGCATTGTGCCCGGACGGCAGCGGTGGCGGCCAACCGAGCGACAAAGAGATGCCGCTGCAGCACGTGCTCGCGGATCTCAAAGTGCTGCTCGTGCTCGACAACATGGAAGACCCGATCAACGCGAATCCGTCGGCTGTGCGCGATTTCCTGCTGCAACTGCTGCAGACAACACCGCACTTATCTTTCTTGATGACCGCGCGGCAGGCTATGGGCGGCGGCATCGCGGGCTTTGGCGAGAAAGTCGTCTCCCTCAACCGGTTGTCTCATTTCCATGCCGCGGATCTCTTTCTCAAGCAATCGCCGCGTCCACTGCTCATCTCCGAGATTCTCGGTGCTGCTGCGATCGAACCTACTAGCAGCGACGGCAAGTCACGCGCTGCGAGCGTGCTGGACGCACTCACAGAGCATCCGTTGATGGCGTTCCTGGATGGTCATCCGCAGGCGATTTCGTTGTGTGCGCCGCTGCTGCAAGACCGGTCACTCGCGGAACTCACGCGTGCGGTTCTGAGTCGAGGCGTGAGCGAACTCCAGGTCGTGGGACTGCCTGCACACGACCGCAGTGCCGTCAACACGCTGGTCACGTCTTTGGGTGTGTCATTGGAGCAAGTCAAGATGCATCACGGCCAGGACGCGCTCCGGTTCTTCTCGCTGCTGGGGCTATTGCCAGCTGGAGCCATGGCCGCAGACTTCAAGAGCCTGTGGGGACCGAACTGGGAGCCCCTCGTCGAGACGCTGCTGCGGTTCTCGCTCATTCAGCGCAATCGCATCCCGGGATTCACTTCGCTCGCCAAGAGCAGCAGCAACAGCCGAGGACTTCCGAAGCGCAGCCATGTGACGGGCACGACGTCGTCAACACGTCGAAGCTCCCGCAGCAACTCCCGTACAAGCGATGGATACGATCAAACGTTGCTGGCGGCATTGAAATCGTACGGAGAATACATCAGTGGCGGTGGCAGCTCACAAGCTAAAGCCGACAGTGCAATGGACCAGGACGCAGTAAATTTGGTGGGGGCACGATCTTCAGGCGACAATAAGCATGGGGCGATGCTCAATACACTCACGCGCAGCGGCCGCGCGTCGCGAGTGGCTGAACACGTGGCGCAACTCGACAGCCAGGCCGAGATCATGTCAGTCTGCGTCTCGTACTCGACGTTCCCGTTCATCACGAGCTATGCGCGCAGTCTCCTGGGTATGTACGACGGCGCAGATGGCAGCAGTGACAGCGACAATGGCAACAATAATGAGGAAATGCCGCTCGCTGCGTCCGTGTGCAGCCAGGACCGCGATCTCTTTCTGTACAACTGTGCGCGCCATTTCTGGAAAGTCAGCTATTGGGTGTTCCAGCATATCTGTACACTGGCAGCGCGGTCAAGTGCATCGTATCTGATCCTGGACATGCACGAATCGAATTTGTGGATGCTGCTGGACCTGCATTTGCGCATGATCGATGATTGGACGCGACAAGATAGTAATGCGGCGGCCAATGCATTCGACACAAGCAGCGAGCTAAGCAACGACAATGGCGGATCGTTGACGGTCGATTGCTCTACGGCAACGCAGACAAATTTGACCGTCCTGCGAGAGAAAATCGGTACGTACGTCGTCGATGTCGCGTGCTTTTTCGCGCATGCGCTGTTCTTGTCGGGTCGCCATCGAGGCGCATGGTCCGCAGCCAACAAGTCGCTCCACATCGCAAAGCACCACAAGGACACGCGCAACGAAGCGAACACGAGGAAGCTCATGGGCATTCTGTTGACGACTGAGACGAAGTTTGACGAAGCCAAGGCGCAGTTTGGCATGGCGCTGATCTTATACAAGGCTGTGGGCGACAAACTCGGTCAGGCCGCGTCGCTGAGCGCGATCGGCATGATCCACACACGCAAGGGCAACCTCCGCGGCGCGCACAACTGCTTCACTAAAGCGCTGACGCTATACGAATGGTTCAAGCACGCATTGGGGCAGCTCAACTGCCACCAGCGGCTCGCAAACTTAGAGAAAAAGCTGCGTGATGGCGATGGTGTCACCCGGAAACTTCATCTACAGCATGGCGGAGTTGGCAGCAGCAGCAATGCCGGGTACAGTCACCATTACGCGGCAACGAGGCGATTGCAGGGCGACTTGAACCGGAAACGCAATGGCGAGTACATTGTGCGCTGGGTAGGGCACGAGATGAGTCTGCTCCTGGAGTTACCCCACAACGGCACCATGACCGACAAGCTCCACGAAGCGCAGAGCGAACCCTCATGTGCGTCCTCATCTTCGCTCTCAGGTGTAGGCATTGCCGTTGGCTTCACGTCTCCGCCACCTCGGTCGCTGATCAAGTCGGGTAGTACGCCCGGCGTCTCGAACTCGCCCAAGAAATGCCGGCTCGGATTGCTCATCGACCAGAAGGAGAAGGAACGTGCGTCAGCGACAGCATGTGCAGCTGCTGCTGGAGCTTCGATATTGTCGTCGGCAGCTGAGGCTGCCCAACCTGGTGACAAGCTCAAGAACAGCAGCTTTGCGCGGCGACGCGAGTATGACGCGGCAATTCGAAAACTGGGAAACGCCATCGGTGGTGGCGGAGCACAATCACTCGACATGTAGAAGATGTCTTCCACTAGCCTTTGTCATAGAACCCCATGTACACATAAGTCTGTTCTTGCTTTGTATGAAATTGTGAAAGAAGAGCAGTGAATTAAAACGATGAGTGAAAACAATAATACCTTTAACGCACGTGCATGGACCCATTTCCCCAAGTCGTCTGCATAGGAGTCTCTCAGTGAATGGGAGCCTCACCATGTGCCATCGTCGCTGCTCTCAATCTCGTCATCAACTTCTTCGACAATCGTCGTGGTCTCTTGCCTGACCACACGAGCTGTTCCTGACTGCAAGATGCATGGTTGCGTCCTCTTCGCGAGCAAAACACCAAGGAACGGCTCGACATCGTGAGCAAACGTGTCGCCACGGCACACATAATGATAGTCATTGCTGTTGTCGACACGAAGCAGCAGCGCGTCATCACTGCTCCCGTTGCTGTTGCTAGCCCCGTGGGTCATCATCAGGTGCTGCAAATTCTCTCTCTTCCACGCGATTTTCTGGCGCGTCGCAAAGCCTCGCGGCCTCGAGATCGGACGAAAGGCCGATGGTGTCGGGTGTTCGTTCGTGGCCGCGATTATGCGCACCAGGATCGCTTGCGCAAAGCCTCGAAGGCGTTGGAATACCTAAAGGTACAACCACGCATAACAGGAGGCAACCACATCGTCAGCATTAGATCACAAGAGCCCTCAATCAAGAGCTTATCCACCACTTAGTAAGTTAAATACCTCGGACGAACGGGACGAGCCTTTGTACGAATCCGAGAGGATGCTCTCAGTCACGCTCATCAGTTCGAACGCAGCGCTGAGGTCGCCGACTTCAGAGAAGTAATTGACGAAGTTCTCGTGCACCAGCTCCAAAACTTTCTCCAGGGACATCGTGGACGCGTCCATGATGGCGTCCACATTGATATTGCTGCTGCTCTCGCTCGCCTCAGTTCCATTTGCTGGTTTTGCCACTTTCGCATGCAATAGCTTCCCAACGATATGGAAATCCGAGAAAAACGGATCCCGGTTGATCGGCAGAACCTCCGACTCACTTCCGTTAGTTGCAGAAGCAGGAAGACTCGCTTTCTTCGTAGTGTGCTTTCGCGACGATGAAGGCGTCGCAGTAGATTTCGATTTCGTGCGATCGCGCCGTCGGTTTGCGAGAAGCTGCAGCATGTGGATCGCGTGGCGGATGTCGCCGTCACTCTTGGCGACGACGTGCTGGAGGTCGGACGACGTGAGATTGCACCACTCGGCGTCGGCGATCCGCGTCAATTGCTTCTTTAGTTGTGCTAAAACGAAGAAAGCACCAGGAAATCAAAGTTAGTTTGCGCCAGCGCATTCCGATACTAAGAGAGCAGCTCCATACCTGAAGTGACTGCGTTGAAACTGATCACGCTCGTGAACGGCGAATGAATCACGTCAGCGGAAAACAATTTTGTCAGATAGTTCATGTCGATCTTGCTTTCCTTGACGTCGCTGAAAATGCACACGATGGGGAATCGACTCGGCGCCGTCGGGTCCACAATGCGCTTGAAAATCGATTGGATATTGCTGCTACTGTTTTCATTCTCCCACGACGACGACGAGGACTCAAATGGCTGCGAGGACCACACCTGCGGCCAGTTCTCAATCAGAATCACCTGACTACTGGAAGCAGCATCACCTGCACCAGGTGACTGGGACGACGGCAACTTCCGTTTGCGCGCACCGCGACGTTCGATTCCACTTGAAGCGCCGGTGGCCGTCAGTGGGAGTGCTGAGTACGTCACAGACCGCGTGATAAACTCCATAAAGTCGTCGGCGCTGGAGCGCTGCGGAATCCAGAATTCGTCTCGGAGCATGCGCTCGTAGCTCAACTTGCCCGCACTCGCATTGTCGTTCCACTCACTCACAGAGATTCCCATCTGGGACGCAATGCACCTCACAGACGTGGATTTTCCCGACCCCGGTGGACCACAGAGGAACAAAATCCGCTGTTTTGGCACGGATGTATGTGTCGATTGTGGGGTGGCGTTGCGGTGCATCCAATTCAAGAGCTCCTGGATTTTCTTCTTGTTGACGCACAGCTCGTCTACGCTGTGTGGCGCGTGGGTATCTGTCCACAGCGCATTCGAAGATGACGATGACACTGTGATAGCTCCTGCTGTCGGTCGATTGCGCTTCGATGGCCTTGCGCTGGAGCTCTCTTTCACGTCCGAGTCCCCGCTGCTGTCAATCATCTCGACAGGGCCAGCGGTACTGCCTTTGCGCTTCTTCCTATCGGCTGCTGTCTTCCAAGATGGCGCTGTTGCTCTACTAATCGTTGCCGCTGTTGGCGCGAGCCACTGCGTGAGCTTCCGCTGCGGCCGCGATGAGGAGGCTGGAGTGGTTGATGGCGCGGGGCTGTCGCAGATCTCGCACCGGTCCCCATTCGTCTCGTTCAGATACGTGCACATTGGACACTCCCATGCGTCTGGCGCCTCCTTCGAAGCAGACGACTTTGACGCACCAGGAGCTACGCCCACGTCTTCCTCGTCGCTGTCTTCCAGGACAATGACCTCTGCAGGCGAAGGTTCTTCTTTCCGTGGCGCACTGCGGCGCCCCGCCAGACGTTTGCGAGACGTGCCAATTGGTTCTTCTTTAGTGCGTACTGCAGTACGGCTGTGCGTCTCGCTCTTTGAGCGCGATGACGCCGCCATTGGGGCATCGTCATCGTCAGACTCGTCGTCCTCCGCGCTGCAACATATAGACGCACGCGCAGTAAGCAAGAGCACACAACACCGCATCTCTCTTCTTGTTAGACGGGGCAGATACACATGAGCACGCCGTCCTTACCGTTGGCGCAACCGTCGCCGCATGCTGCTCGTGAGTTTCCGATCAAATACAAAATGGTCGCCAAGTTCAAACGAACCGCGCATCGTTTTAACCTATCTTAATTTGCGATTAGTATTCTCTATATATTCACTATGGATACTGACGGAATTATGAATACCTCTTTATAAATTCATTAATCCTCTTTATGATGTAATAGCTACTATGAAAGGATACGCCCCACCCCTTCTTTCCTTTCCTCCATCCGACAGCACAAACTCCAAAAACAAATGGACGCGCCGCCGTTGTCGCAAGCGGACGTGGCGACGCACGCCTCCGCCGCCGATGAGAAGCAGTCGCTCGACAGGTAAAGCATACGCATTTTCCTATCCACGTATACGTCGCTCTTCTCTCCTGATGCTTGCTCCTTAATCGCTGTTCACATGTAGTGTCCACACGTTTTCGCGTGAACTGGAGCAGCTCCGTGCGGCCATGGCGGCCCGCGCGCAACGCAGCGGATCTGCAAACTAACGTTTGGACACGAGCGCGTAGGCACAAGTCGCAGCCACTTCTATCACGCATAGGATCGCGTCAAGTACGCAAAGTCAACACGTACGCACACATGCAAACAAGATCATGTCAGTCGATGCAAAGGAAGGAGGGCGCTAATATGACAGCTCTATACATTGTTCTCAAGTGATCCGTCCATTGGCCGCTTATTCCACTCTCTCTCCGTCTCTTTCTGCTTTGCGCAGCAGCAGCTCGATGCGGTCGCGCACCATGACGTGGAGCGACGCCTTCGTGCGCGCGTAGATCTGCGTCGCGAACGCGCGCACCTCGGGGTTCCCGCTCGTCGTTAACGCGCGGTACACTGGGATCTGGAACTTCTGCTTGCCCTGGGACTCGAGGAACGCGCCGACGACGTTGTCCAGCTTGGCCAGCACCTCGTTCTTGATAAGCACGAGCGACCAGCGGAAGCGGACCTCGGAGTTTGTCGAGTCCCAGAGTCGCATGGCGTCTCCCAGCGCGATGACCACGTGCGCGTTCGCGAACGACTCGTTCAGGCAGCAGTCGAGAAAGTAGAGTCGCTGGAAGACCGGCCACGTCGTGCATGCTTCCTCGGTTAGATACAACACGTTAGCGAGCACCGTGAGCTGCGACGCGCCCCAGTGGTACGCGAGCGCCTCGCAGTGCTCCATGATCTCCTGCGCCTCCGAGAGCTCCGGCTTGTACTGCGGATACCCCGGCGCATGCAGCCATGTGCTGAACGAGATCGGTCCCTTTACTTCGCTTGCATCGCCTGCGGCCTGGAGGTGTGGAAAGTACTCGAGGAAGAAACGGAGCGTGTCCTCCGCGGCAATCGACTGGAAGCGGAATTTCTCGCAGTACGCCTTCAGGAAATCGTCAAAGATCTACAGGAGAACACCTTCAAAGTCAATGGGGGTATCCATGTTGTATGTAGGCAGGTAGGTTGGTATGAAAGATAAGTACCTTGTCTGAGCCCACGAGACTGCGCAGGTAGCTGACGAACGCGTAGCCTTTCTCGTACGCGCACTGGTTGTAGCAGTCGCCGGGATCGATGCCCTGCTCGAGTGGCACACGTAGCCGCGTCAACGGCGAGTCATCGCCGAGCGCCTCGATCTCCTCATGCAGCAGCGCTTCCCCGAGCTTCGCGTTGAGGCACATGAGCGATCTGCCAATACAAGCGCATCATACACACACGCATTAGACACCATGAATCTAACGAACGCATTCCACGCTATTGCATCGTTTGTTATTGTGGGCAGCAAACCTTCCATGGGCGACTTCGGTGATGCGGCGTTCGGCGTACATCGTGAAGCCCTCGTTGAGGAAGAAATCGCTCCACGTTGCGTTCGTCGCGAGGTTCCCAAACCTGATGGACGAATCATACACGCAATGTGTATCAATTAGCACCAAAGTTTAAAGTCCATCATTTAGTACAACCACACCAGCAACGTACCAGGAGTGCGCGATCTCATGCGCAATGACGGAGGACAGGGACTGGTCGCCAGCGATGAGAGATGGCGACACGAACGTCAGCCGTGGGTTTTCCATGCCTCCGTAGGGAAATGACGGCGGCATAACCAGCACGTCGTAGCGTTTCCAGACGTACTCACCGAAAAGCGACTCGCCGATGCAGAGGTACTTTTCAATCACGCCTTCGAACTCGCGTGTGGCTTTCTCGAGCATGCACGGCTCGGTCCAGATGCTCGAGCGCGGACCAACCTCGGCGGCCACGAGATCGCCCACCGCCATGGCCACGAGGTACACTGGAATGGACTGCGTCATCTCGAACTGAAAGCGCTTCCATCGTTGCTGCTCCACACCGCCGTCAACACTAGCAGAAGCGGTTTCTTTGATCTTCTCGACGCCGCACAGCTTGGCGCTCATGACGCACACAAGCTCCGCGGGCACGCGCACCGACGCAGTGTACGTGATGCGCACGGACGGTGAGTCCTGGCACGGGAAGAAGCTGCGATTTAGCACCTCCTGACCCTGCGTGTACATGTACGGGAGCGTCTTGCCTGCCGTCTGCTCCTTGGTGAGCCAGCACACGCCAGGACTGTCTTTGTTCGTCTCGTACTGGATCGTGACCACAAATGCCTGCGCACCCGCAAACTCCGACGGCAGCTCGATCTCGAGCGCGTCACCAAACGACGTGAACGGTTTCACTCGCCATGCTGCCGTATACGAGGCCACGTTCGATGCGCCACCATCACAGTCCGCGTCTCCGTGAGCAGCGCGCACGTGCACAGTGTGGATCGTCAAGTGGAAGACGTCAAGCTGAAGCACCGCAGTGGCGTCCGTGCTTCCAGCCACGCGAGTGATGTGCAGCTCGGCATCGCCCGCAACCTTCTTCGCAAGCATGTCGACCGCGACGCGCAGCGCCATGTGGCGCATGCGGAATTGCGTCAGCGCCGCGCACGTCGCTGGATCGTCCATAGCAGCTCGTCTCGTGGGAACTAAGACTGATCAATAGCCGAAGGATCTCGTCAGGCTCCGTTTCCGTTGTGATACCGGTGCTTCGTCCTGCCTCAAAGGTTTTGGTGGCGCCAAATAATACCGTCGTGGTTCTTTAATTTAATGATTGCGAACACTTGGATGGATTCAAGGTTTCAAGTTGGAGATACAAGCTTACGTTGTAACGGGGTAGCCTGTTACACGGCGTACACGTGCGTTGAGGAAGCGCAGGCGAGAGGAAGAACACAGCGATAACGCTGTGTCCAAAAGAAGGAAGGGAGCTTTGTCCTATAACATGCAAAATGAGAAGTGAATTGAAATCTTAAGGTTTGAAATGCAAATCTGATGGGTTGTTCCTACGGCGTCTTCGATTGGTAGATAGTCGCGTGTCCAATCCGACTATCATCCAATGAGGTTAAACTTTAATGGAATGTTCTTATTGGCTAAAATGCAACTAGCTACATATAGTGTTCATGGGTTAACGGGTGGGTTTGTAGAGAGTGGTAGAACTCGTGTGGGTATGACCCACACTCTTTGTACTCAAGAACCTAAGTGTAAGAGGGCGCTGTTAACAACAATCCCTCAAACACGGCACACACGCTTGTGCCAGAGGAAGCGATCTCCCGATTTGGAGGGAGGAACGAAGATTTGAGGGCTTGGAGGAAAATTTGCAACTGAATTGAAAAGGTTATGGTTCCTGTCGCTACTTACAAATGAACCCCAAGGGATCCTACACGTTTTATAACTAAAACCTAAACATACACAATAAAACCTATGAATCTGATATATATAACCTTGGGTACACTGAGGTTGAACCTACGGGATCTTCTAGAAGCTTGAACTTCAAGTCTTATTTAAAATCCCTGCAAAGTGATTGGCTCGCGCCACTCACTCCAGGTGGCAGAGACACGTCTGTCTCGTCGCCAGTCCAGTTTCCCAAGCAGGAACCATCACTCAGTACTTGATTAGTACATGGATGTCATCGCTCAGTACTGATCAGTGCATGAGAACAACATTCTGCACTGATCAGCACAGAGAACACTCGTGACGTCATCGAATGACGTCACACGTGCATGTGGGGACTGTCTTACTGTAATCCCTTTGTTATTTGTGTCTCCACAATGCACGCTGAAGGTGGTGTGTGGCAGACTAGATCTGTGGACAGATCCACCTTCATGTAATGGCTGGTTATAGCCCATTACATCATCCCCTCCTTAAAGTCACAAGTACCTTGCGTACTTTTGCAGACCTTTCGGAGCAGTTCACTTTGCAATTGGCAATGAAGCGACCAAGTGACCAAGTGAACCGAGAAGAAAGTCCGTCGTCCAAGCGACAGCGGACAGCTCCAGAACTCTTCGACATTTCTCCCATTCTGAAGAAGAAGGGGGAGCTCGAGTTCTACAAGGAGCGGTTCTTCAGTTGGCGTCGGATCAGCGATCGCGATGATCCGAACCAACACATCGCAGCCCAGAGAGACTCATGGCGAACATTTGTTCGTCTTGAGAACGAGAACAAAATGGAGCGTCTTCTTCGTCGTGGCAACGCTCGTGCCGAAAGAAGAACTCCCGCTGACGACAGAGCGAACCGTAGCTCTGGTCGTCGTAGTGTCCCCCCTGGTGACGCTACAAGCAGTTCTCATAGCTGCGGACCACGTCGGGAACATCAGACTCCAATGTCTGACGAGGCTCCCACGTGTCCGAGCTCGGTGGATATCCACGCCACCGAACTCTGTAGAAGCGTTGATGGTTCAACTGCTTCTTTTCTCGACGATGAGTCGGTCGATCTTCATGATCAACAATCGACTCAACCACCCAGCGATGCTCTCCCTGAGAGTCTAATAACGGGGGTGGGGCTGAACGAGAAAACGATTGAGCGACTCTGGAAGTGGAAGAGTGCTCACCGTGGGCAAATCGAGGCTTTGCAGCAGCGTTGTTCGACGCTTGAGGAACGCTGCGAGAGTCTCGAGAACCTTGTCGCCGATCACGAGTCGAAGATCGACGTCCTGACAGAAGGTTCTGCCCAGTGTTCGGCTTTGGAGTCCCGTTTCGAGGAACGGTTCCAACAGGTTCAGGACGAACTTGTTCGACTCCAGAAGAACGAGAAGTCTCGTGAGTTGGCTCACGATCGCCTGTTGCGCTCTGTGGGAGAGGCAGGTTCGGCTCTCGAGGTACTTCGTGGTGAGTACCATTCTCGCCTTCAAGCGTTGGAGACAATGAAGGACCAATCCTTCGACGTCCTGCAACTCCTGTACGCCGAGAAGAATCTTCAGAGCGATGAGCTGTTTGCTCTTCGCAATCAAGTGGAGAAGCTTCACGATCAGCTCGATCGTTTGCGGAAGATCTCGTAGGATCCGCAGATCCACTTGGAAGGTAAGGCTTTAGTCTACCCACATAAAATGTCGGGTGTAGACGCATGCGTGTAGGTATGTCTAGTGTGTAGGCATCACCATTGCATTTCACTACCTTGAACGGTCCGATGAACCTTGGCAGAAGTTTCGAACTCCCCAAGTTGGACACTGCATGTTCAGGCAGGTTCGCCGTGCTAAGTAATACAAGATCATTGATCTTATAAAACTTGCTTGTTCTTCCTTCCGCTCTTGTCTGCTTGTTCCTTTTGCAGATCCTGAGCCTTCGTGATTGCGTCTCGAACAAACCTCACAACGGCTTGTCTCCTCACAACAAAGTCATCGACTTGCTGCTCTTCACGACTTGTTAGGCCGTCGAGGGGTTTCATCGAGTCAAAATTGGCTTTCAACTCGGAAGCAGCATTCAGGTCGTAAGACGACTTCGGCTTGTTACCATGAGCCGGAGTCCCTCCCCCACTTAAGGTAGAGACCTCACCCATTATGGAAGCAGGCACTCGAGGGTGAATGCCATAGTTCACATAAAATGGAGAGTGACCCGTCGAGACATGCGTGGAGTTGTTCAACGCAAACTCGGCAAGAGGGAGAAACTCACTCCACTCTTTGAAAGACGTTGCGTAACTGCGCAACACGTCTTCGAGGACGCGATTCACTCGCTCTGTTTGACCGTCCGTTTCAGGGTGTGCCGCTGTTGACATGGGCAACTTGGTGTCCAGAAGTCCGAACAGTGCACGCCAGAACTTGGACGTGAAACGGGTGTCACGGTCAGACACGATCTCGACCGGTAGTCTGTGTAGACGGAATACGACGTCTACAAAGACCTTGGCAGTCTTTTCCGCTGAGATCTTGTCCGAAACAGGCGCAAGATGGACCATCTTGCTGAATCGGTCCACAAACACAAGGATGCCATTGCGTCCGTGTTTGTCTCGAGGAAGTCCGAATATGAAATCCACACTCACAGACTTCCAACTGTCCGATGGGACAGCCAATGAACGAAGTGGTGCCTGTGCGGAACCAGAAGGTTTCGCTCGTTGGCAGATCTCGCAAGTCCTCACATACTTGCGCACCCACTTGTACATGTGTGGCCAGTAGTAATCCCGGGAAAGACTGAGAAACGTTTTCTCACGTCCGAGATGGCCACCCGAAGGACTGTCATGGTACTCATACAAGAGTCGATAACGCAGACTGCGCGGCACGGAGGGGGTTCGCGTGAAGCCGTGCTTGCTTCGCGCTGAAGTCTTCTTGCAACGCTAGAGCGGTTGCTTGCTCTAGCGTTTCCGGGTATTCCCGGAATAGGTAGGTCTTGACGTGACCGTCCGTCAAGCCTTTCATGAACGTGGCGACTTGCGTCGCCATGTCGATCGGCTCTGACACGATACTTGATACCAAGTATCGAGCATGTTGGATATACGCGTGAAGGTCACGTCTATCCTGTCGGATCTCAAGGAATTCCGTGCGAGTACGGAATTCCGACTTTGGTGGCTCAAAAGAGGCTCGAATGTCGCTTTTGAATTCCGCAAGCGTGCGGAAGCAGTGGTGGTCGGCCATTCGTCGACCGAATGCCCAGCTCTTCGCTCTCTCAGCGAGCTTGGACATCGCGAAATCGACCTGTTGCTCTGGGTCATGGATTTGCCCAGAGCGAATGGCGGCGTCGATTTCAACAAACCATCGGAGGAGAGGCTCTTTGTCTCCTCCGCCATACTTCGCGACACCAAGCTTTACAGCTTTCTGTCGTGGGGGTTGTAATGGGGTTTCCCATTACTTAGTGTAATGGGCCACAACCAGCCATTACATGAAGGTGGATCTGTTCCCAGATCTAGTGTGGCACACACCACCTTCAGCGTGCATTGCGGAGACACAAATAACAAAGGGATTACGGTAATACAGTCCCCACATGCACGTGTGACGTCATTCGATGACGTCATGAGTGTTCTCTGTACTAATCAGTGCAGAATGTTGTTCTCATGTACTAATCAATATAGAGCGATAACATCCATGTACTAATCAAGTACTGAGTGATGGTTCCTGCTTGGGAAACTGGACTGGCGACGAGACCGACGTGTGTCTGCCGCCTGAAGTGAGTGGTGCGAGCCAATCACTTTGCAGGTATTTTATACAAGACTTGAAGTTCAAGCTTCTAGAAGATCCCGTAGGTTCAACCTCAGTGTACCCAAGGTTTTATATATCAGATTCATAGGTTTTATTGTGTATATTTAGGTTTTAGTTATAAAACGTGTAGGAGCCCTTGGGGTTCATTTGTAAGTAGCGACAGGAACCATAACCTTTTCAATTCAGTTGCAAATTTTCCTCCAAGCCCTCAAATCTTCGTTCCTCCCTCCAAATCGGGAGATCGCTTCCTCTGGCACAAGCGTGTGTGCCGTGGTTGAGGGATTGTTGTTAACAGCGCCCACTTACACGATCGACATGGCGACGCAAGTCGCCACGTTCATGAAAGGCTTGACGGACGGTCACGTCAAGACCCACCTATTCCGGGAATACCCGGAAACGCTAGAGCAAGCAACCGCTCTAGCGTTGCAAGAAGACTTCAGCGCGAAGGAAGCACGGCTTCACGCGAACTCCCACCGCGTCGCGCAGTTCCGGCACGCGAAACCCTCTCCGCGTAATAATGGAGCGGAACCAATGGATCTCTCATTGGTACAAACCTCGACGGTTCGAAAGAAAACCGTCAACAAGCGCAAGCAGCGTTGCCACCGCTGCCGGGGGCTGGGGCACTTCTCCTACGAGTGCCAAGCGGCGCAGCCCGCTCCTCGCGTTCGAGAAACGCCTCGAACGGCTCCTTCGCGCAGTGGGCGCGAAGAGTCAAAAAACGACAACCACCAGTAGACGCGGGGCGCTCTACTGGCGAATATGCGTCTGGTGTGATCGTGGTGCACGAGACGCAAGCCCCCAGCGTGCATGACGCACGCTGCTGGACAACCACAACTGCGGATGAGTCGAGAGATCGACTCATCCAACTTGAGATAACCGTAGAGGGATTTGCGACCCCTCTGCGGGGACTGCTAGACACGGGTGCGTCGAACTACTGTGCTCAATCGCATGTCGCCCGTGAGCTAGCGAAAGTAAGCTCGGAGGAATCACATTCCTCCGACTCAAAGATTACCGTGCGGTTGGCAACAGGTGCCACCGTCACGACAAAGAAACACGTGATACGACTCCGTGTCACGCATGATGGACGCCAAATGGAAGGAGACTTCATTTGGCTGGATTTGGATGACAAGTTCGATGTCACCCTTGGAATGCCATGGCTGAAGAAGTATCAGCCGGTCATCGATTGGAATCAGCAATCGGTTAGACACCCTGCTACGAAGCAGAAGCAGGCTAACCGACCGTCAGCGCGCAACGCGCTGGCGGTAAGCGAATATGATACTGCATTCGCGGTAGGTGCGACGCAGTCGAAACGGAGCAGCACTTGTTCTTCGAGTGTGCTCTCGCAACAAGACTGTGGGAGCACATACGGAACATCATGGCGCCATTTGTCCGATCCCAGTTGACATGGACCATGATTGCGACAGCAATGAAACCAGTCGTGCGAGATGAATGGAAGGAGTGTGAGGACGTCATCGGAGACGTGTGGCACACGTTCCGCGCTGTGACCCTCCACTTCGTCTGGTCGGACCGCAATCGGTGTCTGTTCGATGGAAGACAGCCCACACCGACGACACCAGCACTGCTGGTCATCTTCACCACTGCCAGTGCGCACTTCCGGTACAACCTGAGGTGTCGATACGACGCCGATGAGAGAGCATCACTCGAGAAGGCGTTTACCAAGATGAGGAAGTATCCGCCTTTCGGTGACTTTGCGACGACCCACCCAGCAATGTTCCAAGTTCGTCACCTCCAGCACTAGTCTCTAGTCAGAAGATCTTTAATCAGAACGCAACTCGCAAGATCCTGTACCTTATCAAATGTAGAGTATATTTATTCGAAGAGTAGTAGTATCTATATGTAGCTAGGCAGATTGAGTCGTCACTCTGTCTAATTCTAGTAATATAGACAACTTTCAACTGAGCTATACGACCTCGGACACGTTCAACAACACTCCACAACACACACACCACCACACAACCATTGCAACACAACACACGTCCCACGCACACACATCCCACGCACACACGCCACGCAACCCACAACGTCGTCCTCGTCCACGGTCCGCGTACAAACCACCACACAACCAACGTCTTGGTCGTCCAACGCGTACTGTACTGCAAGCCTGCCAGCTCAACCTTAGCATTTTGCGTCTCAAACGGCACACGTCAGGCCTCCCACACAAGTGTCAATCGCCAAAAACCACACCCAAAGTGAGACGGACCCGGGACGTCTCGCGGGCACTCTTGCACTCTCGCTTTACACGGCACTCGCGTCAATCCACCAAGCATGCGGCGAGCGAGCTGCAGCCAGTAGCTCGGCGTGCGTTTTGGTCGACTTAGGTGCTCATTGGCTTCGTTTGAAGTTTAAAGTCTCGCAGTGTACGTACGTATGTACCGCTACTCCCTCTTTGTTTTGCTTGCTTGCTTGTGTTCGGTGTGTGCTCAAGTTGTAACCGGACACTTCCGAGTTACGCAGCACGGTACGTGTGTGAGGAAGCGTATTCAACGCTTCTCTCAAGGACTCTGTTCCGAGAGCGGTTGCCTGCTTCCTGCAGTGCAACAATCGGTTACCTATAGGTCTCTATAGAGTAACCGTCGATAACCAAAGACTCAGTTAACTGTAAAAATGGAACTGTTTATTTGTTGGAGGTTGCCCTCTGTAGGACAACCTGGATTATCTTTATGTAACTATGAACAATAGCAATCTCAAGTGTAATTACTCCCCATGGTGCAATGAGTGGCTATGAAAGACTAACGCTAGTTGTCTTATGTGATTGGATGAAATGCATGTTCAATTATGTCCAATCGGAGGCGCCGTCACTCAGACTGGCTGCCGGCTCCACCGTGAAGGTTCGAGCAAGTACGACGAACCTCATGGTTCGGTCTTAAACTTGTTGCGAGTACTCTACGTACCGCAAGGTTCGGTTTGGTTGTGTGGCACAACACAAGTGCGTAACCATGTTACAGTGTAACCCCGTTACACAAGTAGAGCGACTGGGGAGCAGAGCAGAGTGGCAAAGAATTCGGTGGTGGTGTTGTCGGGATGAATGGACGGGCAGAGATGTGATGTGACCCGGTCCGCGTGAAAAATGAAAGAAGCGGCTCGAGCAGCGTCCACGCACAGCAACACGCGCTCACACACTCAGTGCCTGCCTGCCTGCTTGTCTGCGCAGTGTCAAAGAGGAGTGAAAAGAAAGAAAAGTTTGGTCATACTGGGGCTCGAACCCAGGACCACAGCGTTATTAGCACTGCGCTCTACCGACTGAGCTATACGACCCACTTCTCAATTTGCCGGCTACCCCTCAAGTTGAATCCAAGACCTCTCAGTCACCTCCCCCGCCTCTCAACTTCCGACTTTCCCATGGAAAATCATGCTCCTCCCTCCACCCACCAGCTGCCAGCTGTCGACACTGGCTCGAAATCTGGGTCCACACCCACTGTCGTGCCTCGTCCAACTGTCAGCCCATCCCCCTCCAAAAATTTGGAAGGGTCCGAACCCACCCAAACGGGAAACCTGGTGACGCCACCTGTGGTCAACCGCCATGTCTCTCCCACGACGAGCAACTTGAATGCGATAACTGGTGTCGCTGGCCAAGCCCCTGCTCCCCCAACCCACGCAGCTGCTCCGCCTCCCGCTGATCCCGCTCCTCTCGCTGACCCCGCCGCCATGGTGGACGATCCGATGGAGTCTGGTGGGAATGCTCAAGTGACGACCCTCGATCTCTCTGGCGACGACCCGATGGATCCTGCTGTCGCTGTCGCTCCTGCGAACGTGGACACTCGACTGTCCATGGCTGAGCTTCTGCGTCAACAAGAACACCTCCGTCGAGACCGTGCTGTGATCGAAGCAACTCGCAGACGCGTCGAGACTCCGAAGCCTCTCGCTGTCGACATCGAAGCGATTGAGCGCCAGTACGCTGCTGGATGCGACTGGTCGCTCATCGCTTCGAGAATGGAGCAAGCGCGTCCCTGCCAGCTCCCGACCGCCAAGTACGACATGGTGATCGAGACTGGAAGAGCGCTCGCGAAGACTCCGCTCCAAAAGATCATGGCGTCGTTGGCCGGCACGAGCCACGGAAACGCGACACTCGATGAGCTGTACCAGCGCTTCGAGATCGGTCAGATCTCCAAGCTCCCCGGCGGCAACCTCCGAGTCAAGGTCAAGACGAAGGAAGCCTGTGTGCGCTTGGAACGCACCAAGGTGAACATCCTCGGTGGTACGTTCACGTTCAAGGAGTTCGACATCCTTGGCGACAGGTATTTCATCGACATTGTCAACGTCGATCCCGACGTGGACATTCGAGTGATCGTGCACCGACTGTTCCTCCTCGGGTGCCAGCCGGTGTACCACACCTTTCGCGAAGTGAACCTCGCGACGGGGATGACATCGGCGACCTGGCGAGTGTACTTCTTATCCAGCTCGTGTCCAAGCGCGTTGGTCGTGAACGGGGCTGTGTGCGACCAGGTGTTGTTTGACAACAAGCTGCACCCGGCGCATGGAAAGAATGCTCCGTTCCAGTCGGAGCGACAGCCGTATGGGTATCGCTCGCACCATGGAATTGACCTCGGGTCTCCGGACAGTGTGTTCCCTCCCTCGAAGCCAGCTCCAGAGCAACCCCAGCAGCAACGACAACAGCCGCCGAGAACCTACGCTCAAGCTGCGAGTGCGATGCCGAAGCAAACCTCGCTGCAGAAGGCAGTCGAGGAAGGAAAGAGACGGGAAGCCCAGCTCCAGCAGAGAGCTCAGCATGGCAAGTCGTCAGCTGAAACAGCGCTGGCCAAGCCGCGAAGCAACTCCGACGCGCTATCGATCTCCACATTCGACGACTCGCAAGGCAAGGTGACTCCACCGGGAAGTCCCAAACCGCCAATGAAGTCCCCGACGCTGCTCTTGACGAATGGAAACGACGGTTTCTCCACCATGACAAACAAGAAGAAGCGCTCGAGAAACGGAGTCGACTTCTCCAACATGCTGGTGAAACAGCAACCGCAGCCTCTGGATGGTGTTGCCACCACCAACTACTTCCAGGTGCTGCAGTCGATGGAAGTGTCCTTCGAAGTGAAGAATATGGCTGCAGACAAGAAGTATGGTCCTCGGTACCAAGTGATCCCTGTCGATGTGAAGCGTCCCGAGGCGCTCAAGACGTCGACTGAGTCGGCTTTCTTCGTCGAGAAGCACCACACGAAGATCAGGAAAGCGTCGAAAGCGTCTCCGATCTTGGAGGTGTCCGAGTCGATGCTGAACGACGAGAACGCGGCGTTGCTCAACACCCTCCCGGACCGTCTTGCGCTCGCAGACACTCAGGTCGAGGGTGCGAGCAAACTCATCGACAACGCCACGAACCCCGACCACGTCATCAAGAAGGCAGTGGACTCGCCGCTGGCTTTCAACAGCGCTCTGTCGCTCAAGATGGCAGGAAGTGGACACGGAGTCGCAGAGCTCGCGCAGTTGCATGTGATCAACCGCGTGTTGAGTGCGACCCAGCCTAGCGAAGACGTGATGTTCAGTGCGAAGTGGAAGAAGCTGATGAAGACGACGGTCCCGTCGAAGCGAGGCGACATGTTCAAGACGTGTGCCACGTGATGGAGATCGTCTGACCAAGTCAGCGAGCTGTCGCGAGCGACGAAGGCACTCGGGTTCTTCGAACTCATGCTGTTGTCGATCGCGCCGACGATCTTCAGCAACGACCACTGGATCCACTACATCACTGGTCAGCCGGTCGAGTGGATCCCCGCACACCACACGAGACTCCTCCACCCCAACACTCTCCTCATGCTCTTGCGGTCGGACCTTGGTGCGCACTGCTTGAGTCAATGTAACGAAGTGCAGTGGCAGGGGTACTTGCTCGACGACCTGGAAGAGCTTCGCAAGCTCGATGGGTACTACCCGGTCGACGAGTCGGTGTTGCAGCTCTGAGTTGTCGAGGGAGAGGTGGTACTGGTAGCGGGAGGCTTGGCCACTCGCTGCTAAACCAACCTCGACTCAGCCCTCGTGGAACAACATTAGCGTCTTGACCGTGAACACTAATGGCATCAAAGACAACGGTCACCTATTTATCGACAACATGGTATCGAAGCACTCGATATCGTGTGTCCAGGAAACCAAGTTCAGCGACAAGCAACACCTCTCGACCTTCAAGTTTCACCTCGACTCAAGCTTCAAACACCAAGTCTTCGTGAACGACCCGAACTCCCAGTTGGATCGACCCACACGCGGACGTAGTGGCGGTGTTCTCACGGTTCTTCGCTCTGACGTGCCGGGTTTCGAAACGGCTGCGGAACAACCAAGCCTCACCGTCCCAGGTCGGTACCTCGTTGTGAAGCTGATGGTGAGCGACGCTCCCGTCTACATTCACAACGTGTACGCTCCAGTGGACCGACAGGAAAAGCAACAATTCTTCTCGAGTCTCTCGACCGAAGGCTTTGAAGATCAAGCGACACACCTTGTGTTGGGAGATCTGAACACGCCGTTGGATCCCAGACTCGACTCGTCGTCTCCAGATCTGCGCTACGACCCGGCGCGGTCGAGCTGCCTTGCGTGGCTTGCTCGTCTTGGCGTTGTGGATGCGTGGCGCGTCCACCATGACACGAAGCGAGTCTTCACTGGTCCCTTGCCTCGCAAGAACCGGTTGGACTATATTCTTCTCTCGGAGGCGTTCTATGAACGCTTCTACGACGACTCCAAATACTTCGTTCCCCAGAACGCTGGCGACCACCTTGCTCATTGTGTGAGTTTCAAGACTGGCTCCCAGCTGCATGGACGCGGGTACTGGAAGTTTTCCCGTTACCTGCTGGAGTACCCAGTGGTTGTTTCCGCGATCGAGAAGGAAGCGGAAACAGTCCGAGATCAGCTCCGTGGCTCTGCCAATCCTGGTCAAATCTGGGAGAGGTGGAAGGCGAGAATCAAGACCCAGCTGCAAGACGTCCAGAAGAAGCTCCGCATGCAAGACACAGCCGCGGTTGAAGAGGCTCGTGCTTCGCTTGACCAGGCTGCTGCACGTTACCGCGAGTCTTCCACCGAGAACAACCGCAGCCAGTTCGACGACGCAATGAAGATTTACAAGGAGACAGTCACCAGAACCAGCCAGTACAACCAAGACAATGCGTTCGACTTCCAGGCGGCTAACTCCGAGAAATCGACCAAGCACTTCTTCCGTCCGTTGGACACGAGTCTGAGGAAGGTATCGATTGAAGAGGTGGTGAAACCGAGTGGCAGTGTCTCGTCGAACCCTCAAGAGATATCCCTCCGTTTCCTGGAACACTGGGGATCCGAGATGGGAGATCCCGACAGTTCAGCAGGAACAGCTCCTCCACCAGACGAAGCCAAGCAGCAAACGCTCATTGACTCGATCATCCGCGTGCTGTCGGAGCTGGAACGGGAGATCTTGAATGCTCCTGTGACGGCTTCCGACCTTGCGGACTCGATTAAGCACATGAAGGCGAGCTCGGCACCTGGTATGGACGGCTTGACAGCTGGCTTTTACCAGGTCGCTCCCGACGTGTTCGGTGAATGTCTCAGCATTGTCTTCAACGACCAGCTTCGTCGTGGCATCCTCCTGCCGTCGCAACGCAAGTCAGCGGTCGTGCTCCTCTACAAGAAGGGATCAAGAGCCGAGCCTGGCAACTACCGACCGATCACGCTGATGCCAGTCGACGTGAAAGCTCTGTCTAAGACTCTCACGTTCCGACTCCAGTCCGTTGTGTGTAGTCTCATCCACACGGACCAGAAGGCATTCGTGAAAGGCAGGTCGATCCACCATCACGTTCGCTTCCTCGCTGATCTCCAAGACTTGATCACGAACCTCGACAACGAAGCGTACGCGATGTTCTTGGACTTCGAGAAGGCTTTCGATCGTGTGAACTGGGACTACATGTTCCGGGTGCTTGAGAAGATGGGATGCGGCTCTGCGTTTATCCAGTGGGTGAGGCTTCTGTACACGCGACCGCAAGCACACCTTCTCATCAACCAGAACATCCAGCCCGCGCTTCATCCGACGCGAGGTGTCAAACAGGGAGATCCTCTGTCGGCATTGCTGTTCCTTCTGGCAATTGAGCCTCTTGGGAACTTGCTACGGTCGCACGAAGAGTATGGCGTGTGCCTCGACGCAGACCACACTGCCACCAGCATGTTCTTTGCGGACGACACTACGCTTCTAGGCGGTTCGATCCCGAGTGTCCAAGCACAACTGGAGCTCGTGGATGTCTACTGCAAGGGATCCGGTGCGAAACTCAACCTCAGCAAGTCGATGCTGATGGCGCTGAATCGCAACCGAGACTGCCCTCGCCTGCCTGGCGTTCAAGTGCTGGGTCGTGCAGAGTCGGTGAAGTTCCTTGGTATCCCGTTCAGCCAGTCTCCAGTCAATGACGCCATCGTGTCTTTCCTCGATAACCGCTTCTACGACGGCTTCAAGGCGTGGTACAGGCGAGCTCGAACACTGCGAGGGCGACTTCTGGTGGCTCAGACAATGGTCCTGTCTCGACTGTGGCACTACACGCAGCATGTGGTTGTCCCACGGCAAGTCGTGAAGAGGTGGCAGTCGATGTTGAACAAGTTTGTCCTGAGTCGGAAGCACGACCGAGAGGACACACACATCCAGCTGATCCCGAAGGAGTTTCTCTACTTGCGGCGAAGCGAAGGTGGTCTGGGCATACCGAGCATCGAAGCTCATCTGAAGCGGCAACGACTCCAGCTGCTGCTTCAGTTTGTGCGTGCAGCCACGACTCCCGAGGAGAGAAACTGGACGACAGCGAGCTGTGAGGTGCTCAAGTCTGTTCTACCACCCGTCGGAAGGTGCAGAGCGCTCGACTTTCTCACAGTATCACCGCTGCGGCATGGCTCGATGATCAAGTGGCAGAAGACTTCAGGGTGGTGGAGAGCGACCTGGACGATGTGGTACACGATCAGCTGGGAGATCACGTGGCGCAACCTTCCGCCGGACGAAGGCGTGAGGGAGTGCCTCGCTCAGCCGATTTGGTTCCATGCAGATGCACACTCCACTACGAACAGACCCCTCGGACTGCAACCGTCAACGCTCATCGAAGGTGCCTTGGTATGTGTCCCGAGCCGCAGCGAAGCTTCCGGCTCCACATCTCGAGAGTCTTCGGTTTGCGATCACTGGCGGACTTTATGCGTGGTGGAACGACATGGCCGAGCTGCAACGACTTTGTGGCTGCTCACCTTGATCGCACGCTGGCTCACATCTCTGTCGGCATCCAGTCGCAATGGCTTCGGTCGTTGTACAAGGAAGCGACACAGATTGTGGACCGACTGGGAACACTACCACCGCAAGTTGACTCAAGTCTTCGTCTTCTTCCGCACCTTGGTTGCACCAGTGGCACGAAGGTGTGTGTGTTCCCGGCCATTCCGAGAAGCGCGCTTCTTTGTCTGGTGTGGACACCAACGCCACCGTCGAAAAGCCACCCAATGACGCTTCACAGTCAGAGCGTTGACGAGGACGAAGTCAAACGGTTCGTGAAGTACGGCAAGCACCTTCGCCAGCTCCTGCTTCCGATCTTTGAAGACCTGCAGTTTCGCGTGGCGTTCCGACTGCTTCCTGTGCGCTCTCGGTTCTTCTTTCTGCGAGACACCGACCCAGGCATCACGTACTGCATCCAGAATGGCTGCAACGCAGTTGAGACCGAGCAGCACTTGTTCTTCGAGTGCGCGCTTGCCTCGCGAGTGTGGGAGCACCTGTTGCTTCTGATGCGGCCATTCTTTCGACGCCAGCCAACGTGGACGATGATTGCCTTGGCGCGGAAGCCGTCGATTCACGAAGACTGGAAGGAATGCGAAGACGTCATCTGTGACGTTTGGCACACTCTTCGTGCAGTGGCCCTCCATTTCCTCTGGACGGATCGCAATCGGTGCTTGTTCGACGGAAGACAACCCACTCCGACTGCTCCTGCGCTGTCGGTGATATTCGCAACGATGAGTGCGCATACCCGCCACTACATGAGGAAAAAATACGAGTCAGTGCAAGTGACAACACTGCAAAAGATCATTCAAGAGATGAAGACGTACCAGCCATTTGGAGATTTCGTGGCAACTCATACAACCACGTTCGAGATTCGGCAACGGTAAGCCGCCAACTCTGCCTCAAAGCTCCAATCTCGACCTCCACAGCTGTTGCCGCAGTCTCATCAGCAGCGTCGCCGCTTGCTCCTTCCTCTCTGGAGGAGACCCTTGAGGACTCCTCATCGGATGCTGACACCACTGAAGAGCTGCTCTCTGATTCTCCTGAGTCGGAGATCTCACGTTGGGAATCCCCATCAACCGAGCCTATGCCCTCCGACACCTCCGCCTTACGGCGCGGCTCAGCCGATTGCATTATGGTCACGGTATCAGGTTCCTCCCTCCCTGAGTACTCTTCCTCAGATGCACCAGCGACCATCACTCTCCAGTCGGCACCTGCTCTCGACGACGCAAATTGACGAATGAGCCCAAGCCTGCAAGAAACAGATAAATTACGGATTCACAACGGTTAAATTACGGAAGTTTTTTCTGTGATTTCCAAGTTTGGCCACGGCGGGGATCGAACCCGCGACCTCCAGGTTGGGAACCCGGTACTATACCATTTGAGCTGCATGACCATCCACAATCAGCGATCATTTGCTCAAACCTGGTTGTTCCAAAAAAAAAAAAAAAAATCGACGGTCCACAGGTATACACCCGTGGTATCCAGGAGTATACATATTTAGTGTATAGTATGGTATTTAAATAGTCTTCAGCTAGGTAGATTGAGTAGTCACTCCGTCTAATTCTAGTAATATAGACAACTTTCAACTGAGCTATACGACCTCGGACACGTTCAACACACTCCACAACACACACACCACCACACAACCATTGCAACACAACACACGTCCACGCACACACATCCCACGCACCACACGCCACGCACCCACAACGTCGTCCTCGGGCCGCGTACAACCACCACACAACCAACGGTCTGGTCGTCAACGCGTACTGTACTGCAAGCCTGCAAGCTCACCCTTAGCATTTTGCGTCTCAAACGGCACACGTCAGCCTCCCACACAATGTAATCAAAAACCACACCCAAAGTCCGCGGGCACTCTGCCTCTCGCTCCGGCACTCGCACCAAGCATGCGTACTGTACTTGGTAGTCTCGCAGTGTACGTAAGTAAGCTTGCATCACCTGGGGAGCAGGCAGAGTGGCAAAGAATCGGATGAATGGACGGGCAGAGATGTGCGGTCCGCGTGAAATGAAAGAAGCGCTCGCGCAGCGTTCAGCGTGCCTGCTGCCACAAAGCGGGGCTCTCACGCGCCTTGACTATACGACAAAACACTCCACACCACACACCAGTCGTCACGACGTGTTGGTCGTCCAACGCGTACTGTGGCCTGCCAGCGCATTTTGCGTCGGCACACGTCAGGCCTCCCATCTCAATCGCAAAAACCACACCCAAAGCGAGACGGACCCGGGACGTCGCGGGCTCTTGCTCTCGCTTTACACGACACTCGCGTCAATCCACCAAGTGTGCGGCGAGCGAGCTGCAGCCGGTGGCTCGGTGTGCGTTTTGGGCGACTCAGGTGCTCATTGGCTTCGTTTGAAGTTTGAAGTCTCGCAGTGTACGTACGTATGTACCGCTACTCCCTCTTTGTTTTGTTTGGCTGTGTTCAGTGTGTGCTCAAGTAGAGCGAGTGGGGAGTCGAGTAGAGCGGCAAAGGATTCGGCGGTGTGTTTGCCGGGATGAAGGGATGGGCGGAGATGTGATGTGACCCGGTCCGCGTGAAAAATGAAAGAAGCGGCTCGAGCAGCGTCCACGCACAGCAACACGCGCTCACACACTCAGTGCCTGCCTGCCTGCTTGTCTGCGCAGTGTCAAAGAGGAATGAAAAGAAAGAAAAGTTTGGTCATACTGGGGCTCGAACCCAGGACCACAGCGTTATTAGCACTGCGCTCTACCGACTGAGCTATACGACCTCGGACACGTTCAACAACACTCCACAACACACACACCACCACACAACCATTGCAACACAACACACGTCCCACGCACACACATCCCACGCACACACGCCACGCAACCCACAACGTCGTCCTCGTCCACGGTCCGCGTACAAACCACCACACAACCAACGTCTTGGTCGTCCAACGCGTACTGTACTGCAAGCCTGCCAGCTCAACCTTAGCATTTTGCGTCTCAAACGGCACACGTCAGGCCTCCCACACAAATGTCAATCGCCAAAAACCACACCCAAAGTGAGACGGACCCGGGACGTCTCGCGGGCACTCTTGCGCTCTCGCTTTACACGGCACTCGCGTCAATCCACCAAGCATGCGGCGAGCGAGCTGCAGCCAGTAGCTCGGCGTGCGTTTTGGTCGACTTAGGTGCTCATTGGCTTCGTTTGAAGTTTAAAGTCTCGCAGTGTACGTACGTATGTACCGCTACTCCCTCTTTGTTTTGCTTGCTTGCTTGTGTTCGGTGTGTGCTCAAGTAGAGCGACTGGGGAGCAGAGCAGAGTGGCAAAGAATTCGGTGGTGGTGTTGTCGGGATGAATGGACGGGCAGAGATGTGATGTGACCCGGTCCGCGTGAAAAATGAAAGAAGCGGCTCGAGCAGCGTCCACGCACAGCAACACGCGCTCACACACTCAGTGCCTGCCTGCCTGCTTGTCTGCGCAGTGTCAAAGAGGAGTGAAAAGAAAGAAAAGTTTGGTCATACTGGGGCTCGAACCCAGGACCACAGCGTTATTAGCACTGCGCTCTACCGACTGAGCTATACGACCACTTCTCAATTTGCCGGCAACCCAACAAGTCGACTTCCAGAAGAACCCCTCTCCCACCCCACCCGCTGCACCTGCTGCCGTCTCGACCTTCCCCATGGAACCTCCGACTGCCGCCGCCTCTCCTCCCGCCGTCCCCTCGTCTCCGCCTGTCGTGCCTCCGCGTGTCGCACCCGGTCGAGAATCTGGGTCCGCACCCAGTATCCAGCCTGGTACCACGGTCAGCCCATCCCCCTCGGAAAATTTGGAGCGATCCGAATCTCCGATGGGTGGCTCTCCGGGCGCCACGCCACGCGTTCTCATGTCCCCTCCCTCCGCTGCGCCTCTGTCGCCACCGGCTTCCGCGTCCCCTTCTCTCTCGGCCTCTGCGCCGACGGGATCGAGTGACGATGGACTTGATGTGCATATGAGCGCACCGCCTGATGTTCCTGACTCGCCGACCAATGCGCATGTGCTCGATGACGGGTCGGTCCCCCCACCCGCTGTGCCCGATTCGCCGTCCGATGACGAGTCGATGGAGCCCCCGCAAGCGCCTGACGCCGCCTCGCTTCCTCGCGTGGACCCGCGTCCGACGATGGCGGACGTGCTCTCGCAGCAAGAACACCTCCGTCGCGACCACGCCGAAGCTGCAGCTGCGCGCCGTCGCGTGGAGACCCCGAAGCCTCTCGCCTGCGACATCGAAGCGATTGAGCGTCAGTACGCCGCTGGCGGTGACTGGTCGTTCATCGCGTCTCGCATGGAGCAAGCGCGTCCGTATGCACTGCCGCGCGCCAGATACGACATGGTGATCGACACTGGACGGACCTTCGCGAAGACTCCGCTTCAGAAGATCATGGCGTCGTTGTCCGGCAAGAGCCACGGAAGTGAAGTCCTCGAGCGTCTGTACACGACCTACGAGATCGGCCAAGTCTCCAAGCTCCCCGGTGGCAACCTGCGCGTCAAGGTCAAGTCGAAGGAAGCGTGTCTCCTCCTGGAGCGCACGCAAGTGAACATCCTCGGTGGTGTCTTCATGTTCAAGGAGTTCGACGTCCTGAGCGCGAAGTACTTCATCGACATCGCTAACGTGGATTCCGACACGAACACGGACCTCATCCTGCAGCGCTTGTTCCTGCTGGGGTGCAAGCCCGTGTACGACACGTTCCGCGAAGTGAACCTTGCGACCGGCATCACGTCCGCGACGTGGCGTGTCTACTTCCTGTCGAACTCGTGTCCAAGCGCGCTGATGATCAACGGCTCCGTCTGCGATCAAGTGCTCTTCGACAACAAGCTCCATCCCGCGCACGGCAAGAACGCGCCGTACCAGTCTGAGCGACTACCGTTCGGCTACCGTTCGCACCACAGTCTCGACCTAGGCACGCCTGAGAGTGTCTTCCCCCCGTCTGAACCAGCGCCGCAACAACAGCAACAGCAGCGCCCGACGACGTACGCACAAGCCGCGGGTCCGACGACGGTGCCAAAGCAAACCCCGCTGCAGAAGGCAATTGAGGAAACGAAGATCCGGGATGCCCAGCTCCAGCAAGGAGCTCAGCATGGCCAGCCTCCTGCTGCCAACCAGCTTTCCAAGCTGCCAGCCAAGTCCGACGACGCGCTCTCGATCTCGACGTTCAACGACTCGAATGGCAAGATCACTCCACCCAGCAGCCCCAAGGCTCCGAAGAAACCCCTCTTGCTGACCAACGGACCCGACGACGGCTTCAAAACCGTCTCGAACAAGAAGAAGCGCTCGCGCAACGAAGTCGACTTCTCCAACCTCATGGTCAAGCAGCAGTCGCAGCCTCTCGATGGTGTCGCCACAGCCAACTACTTCCAAGTGCTTCAGTTGATGGAGGTCACGTTCGAGTCGAAGAACGTGACTGCTGACAAGAAGTACGGAGTGCGATACCATGTTGCTCCCGTCGATGTGAAGCGTCCAGACGCGGCGAAGTCCTCGACCGAGTCTGCTTTCTTCGTCGAGAAACACCACACGAAGATCAAGAAGGCGTCCAAGGCATCGCCCGTCATCGAGGTGACGGAAGCAATGCTCAACGACGAGAACACGGCGCTTCTCAACACCCTCCCGGACTGTCTCGCGGAAGCGGACAAAAAGGTCGACGGAGTGTGCAAGCTTCTTGAGAACGCTACGAACCCTGACCACATCACGAAGAAAGCGGTCGATTGCCCGCTCGCCTTCAACAGCGCATTGGCGTTGAAGATGGCTGGAAGCGGACAAGAGATCGGTGATCTCGCACAGCTGCACGTGATCAACCGCGTCTTCTGTGCGACGCAACCCGGCGACGACACGACATTCAGCGCGAAGTGGAAGAAGCTCATGGGCTCGACGGTCCCGTCCAAGCGCAGCGAGATCTTCAAGACGTGCGCGAAGTGGTGGACATCGTCCTCTTCGATTACCGAGCTCTCTCGCGCGACCAAAGCTCTTGGTATATTCGAGCTTGCTCTCATGTCCATGGCGCCGATCATCTTCACCAACGACCACTGGATCCAGTACCTCACTGGCCAGCCGGTCGAGTGGATCCCAGCGCACCACACGCGACTTCTCCACCCGAACACTCTCCTTCGGCTCCTACGGTCGGACCTCGGCTCTTTCTGCATGCAGCAATGGAGCGAAGTGCAGTGGCAAGGTCGCTTGTTGGAAGATCTTGAATCGCTCCAGAAGCTTGACGGGTGCTACCCGGATGACTCCTCGGTGCTCAAGCTCCATGTCGTGGACGGCAACGTGGTGATGGTTGCGGGCGGTCTGGCCACTCGTTGCTAAACCATCAGTGGCTTCCACCTCATGGAGCAACGTTAGTGTTCTGACCGTGAACACTAATGGCATCAAGAAGAACGGCCACCTATTTATCGAGAGCATGCTCTCCAAGTATTCAATGGCGTGCGTCCAAGAAACCAAGTTCGGCGACAGCACCCATCTGTCCAATTTCAAGTTTCACCTCGACTCGAGCTTCAAGCACCGAGTCTTCGTGGACGATCCCAACACGCAGCTGCATCGACCCACGCGAGGAAGGAGCAATGGAGTGCTCACGGTGCTCCGCTCCGACTTCCCTGGCTTCGACACGGCTGTTGAGCTTCCTGGTCTGTCGATCTCCGGTCGCTATCTGGTCGTGAAGGTGATGGTCGAGTGTGTTCCCATCTACATCCACAACGTGTACGCGCCGGTCGACAGACACGAAAAGCAGCACTTCTTCTCGAGTCTGGACACCGAGGGATTCGAGGATCAAGCGACGCACTTCGTGTTGGGAGATCTGAACACCCCGCTGGACCCCAGACTCGACTCGTCGTCTCCAGATCTACGCTACGACCCCGGTCGGTCCAGCTGCCTCGAGTGGTTGGCGAAACTCGGTGTTGTCGATGCATGGCGGATCCACTACGACACCAAGCGAGTCTTCACCGGTCCCCTTCCTCGGAAGAACCGACTCGACTACATCTTGATGTCGGAGGACTTCTATGAACGCTTCTACGACGACTCCAAGTACTACCTGCCGAAGCATGCTGGCGACCACCTCGCTCACAGTGTGAGCTTCCGGTCTGGCTCCCAGATGCACGGTCGAGGGTACTGGAAGTTTCCGCGCTACCTGCTGGAGTATCCAGTCGTAGTATCAGCGATCGAGCGAGAAGCAGACATCGTTCTGGAGAAGCTGTGCGCCGCGACCAACCCTGGCAATGTCTGGGAGCAGTGGAAGGCGAGCATAAAGACCCAGCTCCAAGACGTGCAGAAGAAGCTTCGGCAACAAGACTCGCAGGCTGTCGAAGAGGCGAGAATCGCGCTCGACCAGGCTGCCGCTCGTTACCGCGCGTATTCGGATGACTCGCCCCGAGAACTGTTCGATGAAGCCATGCGCAACTACAAGGAGACGGTCACGAGGACGAGTCAATACAACCAGGACACTGCGTTTGACTTCCAAGCCGCCAACTCTGAAAAGTCCACCAAGCACTTCTTCCGTCCGCTGGACACGAGCTTGAGAAGGGTCTCGATCGAGGAGGTGGTGACACCGAGTGGCAGTGTCTCATCGAATCCTCAAGAGATATCGCTTCGCTTCCTGGAACACTGGGGGTCCGAGATGGGAGATCCCGACAGTCCAGCAGGAAGAGCTCCTCCACCCGACGAAACCATGCAACGTAACCTTCTCGACTCCATCGTCCGGTTCACATCGGAAACGGATCGAGACATCCTGAATGCACCAGTCACATCTCACGATCTGGCGGATGCGATTCGACACATGAAGGCGACGTCGGCTCCTGGCATGGACGGCTTGACGGCTGGTTTCTGCCAGGTCGCTCCGGACGTGTTTGGCGAGTGCTTGAGCATCGTGTTCAACGATCGGCTTCGACGCGGCGTGCTGCTTCCGTCTCAACGCAAGTCGGCAGTGGTGCTGCTGCACAAGAAGGGTTCGCGAGCACGACCAGGCAACTACCGACCGATCGCACTCGTGCAGGTCGATGTGAAGGTGTTGTCGAAGGCGCTGACGTATCGACTTCAGCAAGTCATCCTCGACTTGATCCACCCCGACCAAAAGGGCTTCGTCAAAGGTCGCTCGATTCATCACCACGTTCGGTTCCTCGCAGATCTCCAAGATCTGGTGACCAGCCTGGGCGAAGAAGCGTACGCGCTGTTCTTGGACTTCGAGAAGGCGTTCGACCGAGTGAACTGGGACTACATGTTCCGGGTGCTCGAGCGAATGGGGTTCGGCTCGGAGTTTGCTCAGTGGATCAAGCTCCTGTACACCGAGCCGCAAGCGCATCTTCTCATCAACCAGAACATCCAGCCTGCGCTGCATCCGACGAGAGGCGTGAAGCAGGGCGACCCGTTGTCTGCGCTGCTATTTATCTTGACCATCGAGCCGCTCGGCAACCTGCTGCGGTCCCACGAAGAATATGGAGTGTGTCTCAACGCAGACCACACCGCCACGAGCACGTTCTTCGCGGACGACTCGACTCTTCTCGGCAGCTCGATACCGAACCTGCAAGCACAGCTCGGGATCGTGGAAGAGTACTGCAGAGGCTCCGGTGCGAAGCTCAACCTGTCCAAGTCGATGCTGCTGGCGCTCAACCGGAACCAAGACTGTCCGCTGCTCCCCGGAGTGCATGTGCTCGGTCGCACGGAGACGGTCAAGTACCTCGGCATCCCGTTCAGCCAGTCACCCGTTGACGACAACATCGTCGAGTTCCTCGAGCAGCGCTTCTACGACGGCTTCAAGGCTTGGTACAGACGTGCGAGAACGCTTCGTGGCAGGCTCTTGGTAGCTCAAACGATGGTGCTCTCCCGTCTGTGGCACTACACCCAGCACGTGTCGATCCCATCGTCGGTTGTGAAGAGATGGCAGTCGATGCTGAATCGGTTCGTGCTGAGTCGGAAGCACGACCGCGAGGCGTCACACATCCAGCTCATCCCTCGTGAGTTCCTGTATCAACGACGGAGTGACGGTGGACTGCAGATCCCAAGCCTGGAAGCGCACCTCAAGCGGCAACGTCTTCAGCTTGTGCTGCAGTTTATGCGAGCTGTGACTGCAGATGGTGTGCGGAACTGGACGACAGCGAGCACAGAGCTGCTCAAGCTCGTCCTTCCCCGCACAGGTGGCTGCAACGCGCTCGACTTCCTCACGATCTCTCCGCTCCGACATGGCGACATGATCAAGTGGAAACTGACTTCAGCGTGGTGGCGAGCGACTTGGGTCTGGTGGTACACGATTCGCTGGGAGATCACGTGGCACGACCTTCCTTCGGACGAGCGCGCTTGGTACGGTCTTCGGCAGCCGATTTGGTTCCACTCGGACGCGGAGCTCCACTTCGAGCAAGCTGCGCGGACTCACACCAGCTCAGCGCACCGTAGGTGCATCGGGATGGTCCGTGAACCACAGCGCAGCTTTCGGTTGCACGTGTCGAGAGTCTTCAGTGTGCGGTCACTCGCTGACTTCATGCTCGAAGGTTGTGCTTGGCCGTCGCAGCAAGACTTCGTCCAGCGCCATCTCGACTTCACGCTCGTGTCTACGACACCTGGTCAACAGGTGAAGTGGCTGCGAGTGCTGTACAACGAGGCAACGCAGATCGTCGAGCGTCTGTGTGCGCGTGAGCTTGTGCTGCAGACTACGAGTGCTGCGAGACGACTGCTGCCGCATCTCGGCTGCAAGAGTGGGGTGAAGACGTGCTTGGTCCCAACGATCCCAAGATCAGCGCTTCTCCGCGTAGTGTGGACGCCAACGCCACCGACGAAGCCCCACCCGATGACGATACACTCCCAGCGAGTGGGCGACGAGCAGATCAAGGCGTTCATCAAGTACTCCAAGCACCTGCGCAAGATCTCGCTCCCTGTCTTCGAAGACCTGCAGTTCCGCCTCGCGTTCCGTCTTCTGCCGGTGCGGTCGCGGTTCTGGTTTCTGGAAGCGTCACATCCTGGCATCCAACGCTGTGTTCGCGTCGGATGCATTGCAATCGAGACCGAGAAGCACTTGTTCTTCGAGTGTATGCTGGCAGAGCAGCTGTGGGAGCACATGCGGAGACTGATGGCTCCGCTTCTCCGATCCGAGTTGACGTGGGCGATGGTGGCGACAGCGAGGAAACCAGTGGTGCGAGACGAGTGGTCAGACTGCGAGGACGTCATCAGAGACGTGTGGCACACGTTTCGCAATATGACGCTCCACTTTGTCTGGACGGACCGTAATCGTTGCTTGTTCGACGGAAGACAACCAACACCAGTCACTCCGGCGTTGCTGATCATCTTCTCCACGGCGAGCGCACACTTCCGACACAATCTGAGGCGCGAGTACGATTCTGATGAGCGAATGGCGCTGACGAAGGTCTTCGACAAGATGAAAGTCCATAAACCTTTCGCCGACTTTATAGAAGCGAATCCCTCGCTGCTGCAAATTCGGCTACGTTAGCACCAGAACTGACCTTATTATGGGCGAGACCGCCCGGACCGTCCAAGTGTCGCTTTCTTGGCCGTGTCTATCTGAACGAGAAGCTGCATTGCGTCAATGCCCGCATCGTCAAGGATCGCGTGGGGTGGCTGGTGCGTAGTCACTCAGAAGCTGGGGATGGAGCCAACAAAATTTGGTCGTGGTGGGGATCGAACCAGCGACCTTCAGATTGTCAACTCGGCGTTCTACCACTGCACCAGCGGGGCTGTTATACCACTCTACCGGCAGTGGTTATTGAAACTCTTGCCGCACATCCCGTTCTACCGCAACCTCATACATATGTCGACTCTCACCAGCGATCCCCACACTCTACCCTCAAATGGAGAACAATGGGAAATGAGGAAAGTATTGGACAGGTCTTACGGGTAGAACCGCTACCTACTGTCCTAGAAATCGCCGCGCTGCAGGCGAATTCTCTTTCTGCCGGGTTGGAGCAACACAACCTCGAAGCACCAACACAAGTCAGCCTTCTTCAGCCACACGCGCTCGGCAAGAGGGGTCCAGCCGTCCGCATCGCCAACGGTGATGACTCCATTGCGGACCAGGATCGCCATGCAGTGGCGCTCCCGGTTCTGCGACATTGCAGCCAAGATGAATCGCCCGCAGCGGCCTTCGAGCATCAACTCAATGCCGCGCATCTTGGTGAAGGTCTTCTTCCCAGGCTGCTGAACGAGGTTGCTGGAAAACCGCGGCAAGTCGATGTTGAGCTTCTCCGACTGAGCTTGGACGAATTTCACGAACCCGACAAACTGCGCGCGCGTCACTCCGACGTCGTACTGCTTACCCCGCAACGCGCCGCTTGCGATGTACTCTGCCTTAAACTTTTCCAATCCCGCGTCGTCCACCCCGAAGCTTGCGAAGACCAACTCGACGGCCTTGAACGCGCACTGGTACTCGCTGTCAGCGGCGTACCCCTTCGTCTGCTTCTTGCGCCACACGGAGAACTTGACCTTTCGCTTCGTCTCCAACACCCACCGCTTGGCCTGGTCCAGCAACAACCCGTAGTTCTCGCGGATGTTGGTCGGAGCCTCCCACTCGAGATCGCGATCCTCCCACAGGACCCGGTACTTGTCAGTCTTCGGGTCGTAGTCAATTACGTCCACAACGTTCATGACCACGACCTTCAGACGCGACGACGGGCCCCCAGCCACACGCTTCCCAGTAACAGGGGTGGATTTTTCCGAAGAAGCTTGAACTCTCTTCCTGGATGCCCGACTCGCGGCTCTCGTGCGTGGGCCATCGCACCGATGGGCGTCACGTGGCGGCGGCATGCTGCGCTTGGTCTCCTCCTCGGTGTCTCCAGTGTCGCTCGCGTCTTGACTCTCTGCATCGCTTTCGCTGGATACGTCGACAATCTCCGCACCGCGCTCTGGGCCATCACTCTCGCCTCCGCCGCTCGCAGCACCGTTCCCAGCCGTGCTGGTAGTCTCCTCGTGGAAGCTCTCGTCTGCGCTGCTCGCACTCTCGCTGCCTCCTCCGTCGTCGCTCTCAACTTCAGCCTCGACGCCCTCGGCTTCCTCCTCGGCGCTCTCGTCCGCACTTCCAGCTTCATCGCTGCTGCTGTCGCCGCTACCCTCGCTCTCACTCGCGTCCAGCTCTCGTACCTCGGTGGAATCCACCTCCCCTTCGGCAAGGATCTCCTCCAGCCCGGTGCGCTCAGCGTCAGGACCCACGCTTTGTTCTTCGCTGTGGAGGGACGCGCTCTCTACCCCCGCCACCAGCTCAGCCAACACCTCAACAACGTCGCCTTCCTCGGCTGCACTCATCGCGGCACCCAGCTTCTCGCCTACGGCTCTCCTCGGCAACCGACCGACACACAAACAGTCCGACAATTAAGCAGAGGCCTGGTGACTTAACCCGGCAACCGATTGAAACCGCAAGCGCGTCGCCGAGTTCGCCAACAAGCACAGCAACAAAAAGCGACGTCGAGACGGCTCCCTACACACACAGCAACAAGACACAACGATTAGAATGCGAGTCCACCAACACGACATCCCGACAACACTCACCGGACGCGACTTCTCTGCTATTTCGGTCGCTGCTGGAAGCGATGGTTACGGACTGATCTGCTCCCTTGGTCGCCAAAAAGGAAATGAGCTCATTCCACAAAAAGCGCACCCACTCCAGATGTCTCACGGGCGTGTCGCACGATCAACCTTCAAGCAACATTGACTACCTCCACAATGTTGTACCTGTGAAAACAAATACCCTCCAAGACTCGATCCCAAATATTTGCCAAAAACCATCTGTGACCTTCAAGAATTGATAACCCATCATACGGCATATGATATGACGTATGGTAGGTTCGTCAAGAGTTACACACTATCGACGAAAACCAAGAA
Source organism: Globisporangium splendens (assembly GCA_006386115.1). Taxonomy (NCBI): domain Eukaryota; phylum Oomycota; class Peronosporomycetes; order Pythiales; family Pythiaceae; genus Globisporangium; species Globisporangium splendens. Next base: position 80,180 of record VFIW01000127.1, read on the forward strand.
TTTCCTCAACACCCAGAAAATTTAGAGACTATTGCATACGTACCATATATTTAAACCTCTGTACTTGCTAGGTAGATTGAGTAGTCACTCCGTCTTATTCTAGTAATATAGACAACTTTCAACTGAGCTATACGACCTCGGACACGTTCAACAACACTCCACAACACACACACCACCACACAACCATTGCAACACAACACACGTCCCACGCACACACATCCCACGCACACACGCCACGCAACCCACAACGTCGTCCTCGTCCACGGTCCGCGTACAAACCACCACACAACCAACGTCTTGGTCGTCCAACGCGTACTGTACTGCAAGCCTGCCAGCTCAACCTTAGCATTTTGCGTCTCAAACGGCACACGTCAGGCCTCCCACACAAGTGTCAATCGCCAAAAACCACACCCAAAGTGAGACGGACCCGGGACGTCTCGCGGGCACTCTTGCGCTCTCGCTTTACACGGCACTCGCGTCAATCCACCAAGCATGCGGCGAGCGAGCTGCAGCCAGTGGCTCGGCGTGCGTTTTGGTCGACTTAGGTGCTCATTGGCTTCGTTTGAAGTTTAAAGTCTCGCAGTGTACGTACGTATGTACCGCTACTCCCTCTTTGTTTTGCTTGCTTGCTTGTGTTCGGTGTGTGCTCAAGTAGAGCGACTGGGGAGCAGAGCAGAGTGGCAAAGAATTCGGTGGTGGTGTTGTCGGGATGAATGGACGGGCAGAGATGTGATGTGACCCGGTCCGCGTGAAAAATGAAAGAAGCGGCTCGAGCAGCGTCCACGCACAGCAACACGCGCTCACACACTCAGTGCCTGCCTGCCTGCTTGTCTGCGCAGTGTCAAAGAGGAATGAAAAGAAAGAAAAGTTTGGTCATACTGGGGCTCGAACCCAGGACCACAGCGTTATTAGCACTGCGCTCTACCGACTGAGCTATACGACCTCGGACACGTTCAACAACACTCCACAACACACACACCACCACACAACCATTGCAACACAACACACGTCCCACGCACACACATCCCACGCACACACGCCACGCAACCCACAACGTCGTCCTCGTCCACGGTCCGCGTACAAACCACCACACAACCAACGTCTTGGTCGTCCAACGCGTACTGTACTGCAAGCCTGCCAGCTCAACCTTAGCATTTTGCGTCTCAAACGGCACACGTCAGGCCTCCCACACAAATGTCAATCGCCAAAAACCACACCCAAAGTGAGACGGACCCGGGACGTTCGCGGGCACTCTTGCACTCTCGCTTTACACGGCACTCGCGTCAATCCACCAAGCATGCGGCGAGCGAGCTGCAGCCAGTGGCTCGGCGTGCGTTTTGGTCGACTTAGGTGCTCATTGGCTTCGTTTGAAGTTTAAAGTCTCGCAGTGTACGTACGTATGTACCGCTACTCCCTCTTTGTTTTGCTTGCTGCTTGTGTTCGGTGTGTGCTCAAGTAGAGCGACTGGGGAGCAGAGCAGCGTGGCAAAGAATTCGGTGGTGGTGTTGCGGGATGAATGGACGGGCAGAGATGTGATGTGACCCGGTCCGCGTGAAAAATGAAAGAAGCGGCTCGAGCAGCGTCCACGCACAGCAGCACGCGCTCACACGCTCAGTGCCTGCGCCTGCCTGCGTGCCTGCCTGCGCAGTGTCAAAGAGGAACCAAAAGAAAGAAAAGTTTGGTCATACTGGGGCTCGAACCCAGGACCACAGCGTTATTAGCACTGCGCTCTACCGACTGAGCTATACGACCTCGGACACGTTCAACAACACTCCACAACACACACACCACCACACAACCATTGCAACACAACACACGTCCCACGCAACCCACAACGTCGTCCTCGTCCACGGTCCGCGTACAAACCACCACACAACCAACGTCTTGGTCGTCCAACGCGTACTGTACTGCAAGCCTGCCAGCTCAACCTTAGCATTTTGCGTCTCAAACGGCACACGTCAGGCCTCCCACACAAATGTCAATCGCCAAAAACCACACCCAAAGTGAGACGGACCCGGGACGTCTCGCGGGCACTCTTGCGCTCTCGCTTTACACGGCACTCGCGTCAATCCACCAAGCATGCGGCGAGCGAGCTGCAGCCAGTAGCTCGGCGTGCGTTTTGGTCGACTTAGGTGCTCATTGGCTTCGTTTGAAGTTTAAAGTCTCGCAGTGTACGTACGTATGTACCGCTACTCCCTCTTTGTTTTGCTTGCTTGCTTGTGTTCGGTGTGTGCTCAAGTAGAGCGACTGGGGAGCAGAGCAGAGTGGCAAAGAATTCGGTGGTGGTGTTGTCGGGATGAATGGACGGGCAGAGATGTGATGTGACCCGGTCCGCGTGAAAAATGGAAGAAGCGGCTCGAGCAGCGTCCACGCACAGCAACACGCGCTCACACACTCAGTGCCTGCCTGCCTGCTTGTCTGCGCAGTGTCAAAGAGGAATGAAAAGAAAGAAAAGTTTGGTCATACTGGGGCTCGAACCCAGGACCACAGCGTTATTAGCACTGCGCTCTACCGACTGAGCTATACGACCTCGGACACGTTCAACAACACTCCACAACACACACACCACCACACAACCATTGCAACACAACACACGTCCCACGCACACACATCCCACGCACACACGCCACGCAACCCACAACGTCGTCCTCGTCCACGGTCCGCGTACAAACCACCACACAACCAACGTCTTGGTCGTCCAACGCGTACTGTACTGCAAGCCTGCCAGCTCAACCTTAGCATTTTGCGTCTCAAACGGCACACGTCAGGCCTCCCACACAAATGTCAATCGCCAAAAACCACACCCAAAGTGAGACGGACCCGGGACGTCTCGCGGGCACTCTTGCGCTCTCGCTTTACACGGCACTCGCGTCAATCCACCAAGCATGCGGCGAGCGAGCTGCAGCCAGTAGCTCGGCGTGCGTTTTGGTCGACTTAGGTGCTCATTGGCTTCGTTTGAAGTTTAAAGTCTCGCAGTGTACGTACGTATGTACCGCTACTCCCTCTTTGTTTTGCTTGCTTGCTTGTGTTCGGTGTGTGCTCAAGTAGAGCGACTGGGGAGCAGAGCAGAGTGGCAAAGAATTCGGTGGTGGTGTTGTCGGGATGAATGGACGGGCAGAGATGTGATGTGACCCGGTCCGCGTGAAAAATGAAAGAAGCGGCTCGAGCAGCGTCCACGCACAGCAGCACGCGCTCACACGCTCAGTGCCTGCGTGCCTGCCTGCGTGCCTGCCTGCGCAGTGTCAAAGAGGAACCAAAAGAAAGAAAAGTTTGGTCATACTGGGGCTCGAACCCAGGACCACAGCGTTATTAGCACTGCGCTCTACCGACTGAGCTATACGACCTCGGACACGTTCAACAACACTCCACAACACACACACCACCACACAACCATTGCAACACAACACACGTCCCACGCACACACATCCCACGCACACACGCCACGCAACCCACAACGTCGTCCTCGTCCACGGTCCGCGTACAAACCACCACACAACCAACGTCTTGGTCGTCCAACGCGTACTGTACTGCAAGCCTGCCAGCTCAACCTTAGCATTTTGCGTCTCAAACGGCACACGTCAGGCCTCCCACACAAGTGTCAATCGCCAAAAACCACACCCAAAGTGAGACGGACCCGGGACGTCTCGCGGGCACTCTTGCGCTCTCGCTTTACACGGCACTCGCGTCAATCCACCAAGCATGCGGCGAGCGAGCTGCAGCCAGTGGCTCGGCGTGCGTTTTGGTCGACTTAGGTGCTCATTGGCTTCGTTTGAAGTTTAAAGTCTCGCAGTGTACGTACGTATGTACCGCTACTCCCTCTTTGTTTTGCTTGCTTGCTTGTGTTCGGTGTGTGCTCAAGTAGAGCGACTGGGGAGCAGAGCAGAGTGGCAAAGAATTCGGTGGTGGTGTTGTCGGGATGAATGGACGGGCAGAGATGTGATGTGACCCGGTCCGCGTGAAAAATGGAAGAAGCGGCTCGAGCAGCGTCCACGCACAGCAACACGCGCTCACACACTCAGTGCCTGCCTGCCTGCTTGTCTGCGCAGTGTCAAAGAGGAATGAAAAGAAAGAAAAGTTTGGTCATACTGGGGCTCGAACCCAGGGACACAGCGTTTTAGCACTGCGCTCTACCGACTGAGCCAAAGGAGCACTTCTCAATTTGCTCGCTACCCCACAAGTCGACTCTTCAGAAGTACCCAAGCCCACTCCACTTCCTCCACCTCTCTCTCCCACCCACTCTGCCTGCAGTATGGGGTCAGGAGAACCAAGAAGAAGCGCAAGAAGACGCGCGTTTGGAGTCTGCATCGACATCGCCTTCCAGTTCGCCTCGCAACTGTCCGTCGATCGGCTCCGTCGGTAGAGCCGATGCACTTCGCTGAGCGAAGCGACCCGCATTGCGCGTGAGCAACTGCAAGACGACCGAGAGAGGTCGCGCTTGTGCGAACGGGGAGTGCTCCGATCGCCAGCACGATCTCGAAGAATCAACCCAGGAGCGAAGAATGAACCCACAAGACAAGAATCAACCCACAAGCGAAGAATCAACCCACAAGTCAAGAAATCAACCCACAAGACAAGAATCAACCCACAAGACATGATTCAACCCACAAGGGAAGAATCAACCCAGAATACATCCTCGAGTGTCTCACACCGACACTCACACCTCAAAACAGCAAGGTTCAAAGACCTGACGCACAAGCAACCTTCACCAAGCCGACACAAACGACTGCATAGCACAACCAAAATCTCACCCCCAACAGAATCAAAGAGAAGCCTTAGTGCTAGCATCATAGAATACGCAAGGGCATAGCGAGCAAGTAGAAGTCAGTTTGCCGTACTATTTATTAACAACAATATACGGACACCTTTCAACTGAGCTATATCGACCTCAGGAAACGTAACAAACTCCACAACACACACACCAAACACAAACCATGGCAACACAACACACGTCACACGAACACATCCCACCGCACACACGCCACGCCACCACAGTCGTCCTGTCCACGGTCCGCGTACAAACCACCACCACACAAAGTCTGGTGTCACCAACGCGTACTGTACGCAAGCCTGCAGATCAACTTAGCATTTGGTCTCAAAACGCACAACGTCAGGCCTCCAACAAAATGCAATCGCAAAACCACACCCCAAAGTGAGACGGACCGGGACGGTCTCGCGGGCACTCTTGAGCTCTCGCTTTTACACGGCACTCGCGTTCAAACACCAACATGCGGACGAGCGAGCGCAGCCAGTAGCTCGGCGTGCGTTGGTAGGAATTTAGGTGCTCATTGGATCTTGAAGTTTAAAGTCTCGCGAGTGTACGGAGTTGTACAGCTATCCCCTCTTTTTGGCTTGCTTGCTTGGTGTCGTGTGTGTCACCGTTAGAGCGACTGGGGGCAGAGCAGAGTGGCAAAGAATATCGGTGGTGGGTTGTCGGGCATGAATGGAGGGCAGAGAGGGATGGGACCGGTCACGCGGTGAAAATGAAAGAAGCGGGCTCGAGCAGCGTCACGCACAGCAACCGCGCTCACACATCAGTGCCTGCCTGCATGTTGTCTGCGCAGTGTCAAGAGGAAGGAAAAGAAAGAAAAGTTGGGTCATACTGGGGCTCGACACCAGGACCACAGCGTTATTAGCACTGCGCTCTACCGACTGAGCTATACGACCACTTCTCAATTTGCTCGCTACCCCACAAGTCGACTCTTCAGAAGTACCCAAGCCCACTCCACTTCCTCCACCTCTCTCTCCCACCCACTCTGCCTGCAGTATGGGGTCAGGAGAACCAAGAAGAAGCGCAAGAAGACGCGCGTTTGGAGTCTGCATCGACATCGCCTTCCAGTTCGCCTCGCAACTGTCCGTCGATCGGCTCCGTCGGTAGAGCCGATGCACTTCGCTGAGCGAAACGACCCGCATTGCGCGTGAGCAACTGCAAGACGACCGAGAGAGGTCGCGCTTGTGCGAGCGGGGAGTGCTCCGATCGCCAGCACGATCTCGAAGAATCAACCCAGAAGTGAAGAATGAACCCACAAGACAAGAATCAACCCACAAGCGAAGAATCAACCCACAAGTCAAGAAATCAACCCACAAGTCAAGAAATCAACCCACAAGACAAGAATCAACCCACAAGACATGGTTCAACCCACAAGGGAAGAATCAACCCAGAATACATCCTCGAGTGTCTCACACCGACACTCACACCTCAAAACAGCAGGGTTTAAAGACCTGACACACAAGCAACCTTCACCAAGCCGACACAAACGACTGCATAGCACAACCAAAATCTCACCCCAACAGAATTAAAGAGAAGCCTTAGTGCTAGCATCATAGAATACGCAAGGGCGTAGCGAGCAAGTAGAAGTCAGTTTGCCGTACTATTTATTAACAACAATATACGGACACCTTTCAACTGAGCTATACGACCTCGGACACGTTCAACAACACTCCACAACACACACACCACCACACAACCATTGCAACACAACACACGTCCCACGCAACCCACAACGTCGTCCTCGTCCACGGTCCGCGTACAAACCACCACACAACCAACGTCTTGGTCGTCCAACGCGTACTGTACTGCAAGCCTGCCAGCTCAACCTTAGCATTTTGCGTCTCAAACGGCACACGTCAGGCCTCCCACACAAATGTCAATCGCCAAAAACCACACCCAAAGTGAGACGGACCCGGGACGTCTCGCGGGCACTCTTGCGCTCTCGCTTTACACGGCACTCGCGTCAATCCACCAAGCATGCGGCGAGCGAGCTGCAGCCAGTAGCTCGGCGTGCGTTTTGGTCGACTTAGGTGCTCATTGGCTTCGTTTGAAGTTTAAAGTCTCGCAGTGTACGTACGTATGTACCGCTACTCCCTCTTTGTTTTGCTTGCTTGCTTGTGTTCGGTGTGTGCTCAAGTAGAGCGACTGGGGAGCAGAGCAGAGTGGCAAAGAATTCGGTGGTGGTGTTGTCGGGATGAATGGACGGGCAGAGATGTGATGTGACCCGGTCCGCGTGAAAAATGAAAGAAGCGGCTCGAGCAGCGTCCACGCACAGCAGCACGCGCTCACACGCTCAGTGCCTGCGCGCCTGCCTGCGTGCCTGCCTGCGTGCCTGCCTGCGCAGTGTCAAAGAGGAACCAAAAGAAAGAAAAGTTTGGTCATACTGGGGCTCGAACCCAGGACCACAGCGTTATTAGCACTGCGCTCTACCGACTGAGCTATACGACCACTTCTCAATTTGCTCGCTACCCCACAAGTCGACTCTTCAGAAGTACCCAAGCCCATCACCACTCCACTCCCTCCACCTCTCTCTCCCACCCACTCTGCCTGCAGTATGGGTGTAGGGAGAACGAAGAAGAAGCGCAAGAAGACGCGCGTTTGGAGTCTGCATCGACATCGCCTTCCAGTTCGCCTCGCAACTGTCCGTCGATCGGCTCCGTCGGTAGAGCCGATGCACTTGGCTGAGCGAAGCGACCCGCATTGCGCTTGAGCAACTGCAAGACGACCGAGAGAGGTCGCGCTTGTGCGAGCGGGGAGTGCTCCGATCGCCAGCACGATCTCGAAGAATGAACCCAGAAGTGAAGAATGAACCCACAAGACAAGAATCAACCCACAAGCGAAGAATCAACCCACAAGTCAAGAAATCAACCCACAAGACAAGAATCAACCCACAAGACATGGTTCAACCCACAAGGGAAGAATCAACCCAGAATACATCCTCGAGTGTCTCACACCGACACTCACACCTCAAAACAGCAAGGTTTAAAGACCTGACGCACAAGCAACCTTCACCAAGCCGACACAAACGACTGCATAGCACAACCAAAATCTCACCCCAACAGAATTAAAGAGAAGCATTAGTGCTAGCATCATAGAATACGCAAGGGCGTAGCGAGCAAGTAGAAGTCAGTTTGCCGTAGTATTTATTCACACTAATATACGGACACCTTTCAACTGAGCTATACGACCTCGGACACGTTCAACAACACTCCACAACACACACACCACCACACAACCATTGCAACACAACACACGTCCCACGCACACACATCCCACGCACACACGCCACGCAACCCACAACGTCGTCCTCGTCCACGGTCCGCGTACAAACCACCACACAACCAACGTCTTGGTCGTCCAACGCGTACTGTACTGCAAGCCTGCCAGCTCAACCTTAGCATTTTGCGTCTCAAACGGCACACGTCAGGCCTCCCACACAAATGTCAATCGCCAAAAACCACACCCAAAGTGAGACGGACCCGGGACGTCTCGCGGGCACTCTTGCGCTCTCGCTTTACACGGCACTCGCGTCAATCCACCAAGCATGCGGCGAGCGAGCTGCAGCCAGTAGCTCGGCGTGCGTTTTGGTCGACTTAGGTGCTCATTGGCTTCGTTTGAAGTTTAAAGTCTCGCAGTGTACGTACGTATGTACCGCTACTCCCTCTTTGTTTTGCTTGCTTGCTTGTGTTCGGTGTGTGCTCAAGTAGAGCGACTGGGGAGCAGAGCAGAGTGGCAAAGAATTCGGTGGTGGTGTTGTCGGGATGAATGGACGGGCAGAGATGTGATGTGACCCGGTCCGCGTGAAAAATGAAAGAAGCGGCTCGAGCAGCGTCCACGCACAGCAGCACGCGCTCACACGCTCAGTGCCTGCGTGCCTGCCTGCGTGCCTGCCTGCGCAGTGTCAAAGAGGAACCAAAAGAAAGAAAAGTTTGGTCATACTGGGGCTCGAACCCAGGACCACAGCGTTATTAGCACTGCGCTCTACCGACTGAGCTATACGACCACTTCTCAATTTGCTCGCTACCCCACAAGTCGACTCTTCAGAAGTACCCAAGCCCATCACCACTCCACTTCCTCCACCTCTCTCTCCCACCCACTCTGCCTGCAGTATGGGTGTAGGGAGAACGAAGAAGAAGCGCAAGAAGACGCGCGTTTGGAGTCTGCATCGACATCGCCTTCCAGTTCGCCTCGCAACTGTCCGTCGATCGGCTCCGTCGGTAGAGCCGATGCACTTCGCGAAGCGAAGCGACCCGCATTGCGCGTGAGCAACTGCAAGACGACCGAGAGAGGTCGCGCTTGTGCGAGCGGGGAGTGCTCCGATCGCCAGCACGATCTCGAAGAATCAACCCAGAAGCGAAGAATGAACCCACAAGTCAAGAAATCAACCCACAAGACAAGAATCAACCCACAAGACATGGTTCAACCCACAAGACATGATTCAACCCACAAGACAAGAATCAACCCACAAGACATGGTTCAACCCACAAGGGAAGAATCAACCCAGAATACATCCTCGAGTGTCTCACACCGACACTCACACCTCAAAACAGCAAGGTTTAAAGACCTGACGCGCAAGCAACCTTCACCAAGCCGACACAAACGACTGCATAGCACAACCAAAATCTCACCCCAACAGAATTAAAGAGAAGCCTTAGTGCTAGCATCATAGAATACGCAAGGGCGTAGCGAGCAAGTAGAAGTCAGTTTGCCGTACTATTTATTCACACTAATATACGGACACCTTTCAACTGAGCTATACGACCTCGGACACGTTCAACAACACTCCACAACACACACACCACCACACAACCATTGCAACACAACACACGTCCCACGCACACACATCCCACGCACACACGCCACGCAACCCACAACGGCGTCCTCGTCCACGGTCCGCGTACAAACCACCACACAACCAACGTCTTGGTCGTCCAACGCGTACTGTACTGCAAGCCTGCCAGCTCAACCTTAGCATTTTGCGTCTCAAACGGCACACGTCAGGCCTCCCACACAAATGTCAATCGCCAAAAACCACACCCAAAGTGAGACGGACCCGGGACGTCTCGCGGGCACTCTTGCGCTCTCGCTTTACACGGCACTCGCGTCAATCCACCAAGCATGCGGCGAGCGAGCTGCAGCCAGTGGCTCGGCGTGCGTTTTGGTCGACTTAGGTGCTCATTGGCTTCGTTTGAAGTTTAAAGTCTCGCAGTGTACGTACGTATGTACCGCTACTCCCTCTTTGTTTTGCTTGCTTGCTTGTGTTCGGTGTGTGCTCAAGTAGAGCGACTGGGGAGCAGAGCAGAGTGGCAAAGAATTCGGTGGTGGTGTTGTCGGGATGAATGGACGGGCAGAGATGTGATGTGACCCGGTCCGCGTGAAAAATGAAAGAAGCGGCTCGAGCAGCGTCCACGCACAGCAGCACGCGCTCACACGCTCAGTGCCTGCGTGCCTGCCTGCGTGCCTGCCTGCGCAGTGTCAAAGAGGAACCAAAAGAAAGAAAAGTTTGGTCATACTGGGGCTCGAACCCAGGACCACAGCGTTATTAGCACTGCGCTCTACCGACTGAGCTATACGACCACTTCTCAATTTGCTCGCTACCCCACAAGTCGACTCTTCAGAAGTACCCAAGCCCACTCCACTTCCTCCACCTCTCTCTCACACCCACTCTGCCTGCAGTATGGGTGTAGGGAGAACGAAGAAGAAGCGCAAGAAGACGCGCGTTTGGAGTCTGCATCGACATCGCCTTCCAGTTCGCCTCGCAACTGTCCGTCGATCGGCTCCGTCGGTAGAGCCGATGCACTTCGCTGAGCGAAGCGACCCGCATTGCGCGTGAGCAACTGCAAGACGACCGAGAGAGGTCGCGCTTGTGCGAACGGGGAGTGCTCCGATCGCCAGCACGATCTCGAAGAATCAACCCAGGAGCGAAGAATGAACCCACAAGACAAGAATCAACCCACAAGCGAAGAATCAACCCACAAGTCAAGAAATCAACCCACAAGACAAGAATCAACCCACAAGACAAGAATCAACCCACAAGACATGGTTCAACCCACAAGGGAAGAATCAACCCAGAATACAGCCTCGAGTGTCTCACACCGACACTCACACCTCAAAACAGCAAGGTTTAAAGACCTGACGCACAAGCAACCTTCACCAAGCCGACACAAACGACTGCATAGCACAACCAAAATCTCACCCCAACAGAATTAAAGAGAAGCCTTAGTGCTAGCATCATAGAATACGCAAGGGCGTAGCGAGCAAGTAGAAGTCAGTTTGCCGTACTATTTATTCACACTAATATACGGACACCTTTCAACTGAGCTATACGACCTCGGACACGTTCAACAACACTCCACAACACACACACCACCACACAACCATTGCAACACAACACACGTCCCACGCACACACATCCCACGCACACACGCCACGCAACCCACAACGTCGTCCTCGTCCACGGTCCGCGTACAAACCACCACACAACCAACGTCTTGGTGTAAGAGGGCGCTGTTCACAACAGTCCCTCAAACACGGCACACACGCTTGTGCCAGAGGAAGCGATCTCCCGACTTGGAGGGAGGAACGAAGACTTGAGGGCTTGGAGGAAAATTTGCAACTGAATTGAAAAGGTTATGGTTCCTGTCGCTACTTACTAATGAACCCCAAGGGATCCTACAGGTTTTATAACTAAAACCTAAATATACACAATAAAACCTATGAATATGATATATAAAACCTTGGGTACACTGAGGTTGAACCTACGGGATCTTCTAGAAGCTTGAACTTCAAGTCTTGTATAAAATCCCTGCAAAGTGATTGGCTCGCGCCACTCACTCCAGGTGGCAGAGACACGTTGGTCTCGTCGCCAGTCCAGTTTCCCAAGCAGGAACCATCACTCAGTACTTGATTAGTACATGGATGTCATTACTCTGTACTGATTAGTACATGAGAACAACATTCTGCACTGATCAGCACAGAGAACACTCGTGACGTCATCGAATGACGTCACACGTGCATGTGGGGACTGTATTACCGTAATCCCTTTGTTATTTGTGTCTCCACAATGCACGCTGAAGGTGGTGTGTGACACACTAGATCTGGGAGCAGATCCACCTTCATGTAATGGCTGGTTATAGCCCATTACATCATCCCCTCCTTAAAGTCACAAGTACCTTGCGTACTTTTGCAGACCTTTCGGAGCAGTTCACTTTGCAATTGGCAATGAAGCGACCAAGCGACCAAGCGACCAAGTGAACCGTGAAGAACGTCCGTCGTCCAAGCGACAGCGGACAGCTCCAGAACTCTTCGACATTTCTCCCATTCTGAAGAAGAAGGGGGAGCTCGAGTTCTACAAGGAGCGGTTCTTCAGTTGGCGTCGGATCAACGATCGCGATGATCCGAACCAACACGTCGCAGCCCAGAGAGACTCATGGCGAACATTTGTTCGTCTTGAGAACGAGAACAAGATGGAGCGTCTTCTTCGTCGTGGCAATGCTCGTGCCGAAAGAAGAACTCCCGCTGACGACAGAGCGAATCCTAGCTCTGGTCGTCGTAGTGTCCCCCCTGGTGACGCTACAAGCAGTTCTCATAGCTGCGGACCACGTCGGGAACATCAGACTCCAATGTCTGACGAGGCTCCCACGTGTCCGAGCTCGGTGGATATCCACGCCACCGAACTCTGTAGAAGCGTTGATGGTTCAACTGCTTCTTTCCTCGACGATGAGTCGGTCGATCTTCATGATCAACAATCGACTCAACCACCCAGCGATGCTCTCCCTGAGAGTCTAACAACGGGGGTGGGGCTGAACGAGAAAACGATTGAGCGACTCTGGAAGTGGAAGAGTGCTCACCGTGGGCAAATCGAGGCTTTGCAGCAGCGTTGTTCGACGCTTGAGGAACGCTGCGAGAGTCTCGAGAACCTTGTCGCCGATCACGAGTCGAAGATCGACGATCTGACAGAAGGTTCTGCCCAGTGTTCGGCTTTGGAGTCCCGTTATGAGGAACGGTTCCAACAGGTTCAGGACGAACTTGTTCGACTCCGGAAGAACGAGAAGTCTCGTGAGTTGGCTCACGATCGCCTTTTGCGCTCTGTGGAAGAGGCAGGTTCGGCTCTCGAGGTACTTCGTGGCGAGTACCATTCTCGTCTTCAAGCGTTGGAGTCGGTGAAGGACCAATCCTTCGACGTCCTGCAACTCCTGTACGCCGAGAAGAATCTCCAGAGCGATGAGCTGTTTGCTCTTCGCAATCAAGTGGAGAAGCTTCACGATCAGCTCGATCGTTTGCGGAAGATCTCGTAGGATCCGCAGATCCACTTGGAAGGTAAGGCTTCAGTCTACCCACATAAAATGTCGGGTGTAGACGCATGCGTGTAGGTATGTCTAGCGTGTAGGCATCACCATTGCGTTTAACTACCTTGAACGGTCCAATGAACCTTGGCAGAAGCTTGGAGCTTCCCAAGTTGGACACTGCATGTTCAGGCAGGTTCGCCGTGCTAAGTAATACAAGATCATTGATCTTATAAACTTGCTTGTTCTTCCTTCCGCTCTTGTCTGCTTGTTCCTTTTGCAGATCCTGAGCCTTTGCGATTGCGTCTCGAACAAACCTCACAACGGCTTGTCTCCTCACAACAAAGTCATCGACTTGCTGCCCTTCACGACTTGTTAGGTCGTCGAGGGGTTTCATCGAGTCAAAATTGGCTTTCAACTCGGAAGCAGCATTTAGGTCGTAAGACGACTTCGGCTTGTTACCATGAGCCGGAGTCCCTCCCCCACTTAAGGTAGAGACCTCACCCATTATGGAAGCAGGCACTCGAGGGTGAATGCCATAGTTCACATAAAATGGAGAGTGACCTGTCGAGACATGCGTGGAGTTGTTCAACGCAAACTCAGCGAGAGGGAGATAGTCGCTCCACTCTTTGAAAGACGTTGTGTAGCTGCGCAACACGTCTTCGAGGACACGATTCACTCGCTCTGTTTGACCGTCCGTTTCAGGGTGTGCCGCTGTTGACATGGACAACTTGGTGTCCAGAAGTCCGAACAGTGCACGCCAGAACTTGGACGTGAAACGGGTGTCACGGTCAGACACGATCTCGACTGGTAGTCCGTGTAGACGGAATACGACGTCTACAAAGACCTTGGCAGTCTTCTCAGCAGAGATCTTGTCCGAAACAGGCGCAAGATGAACCATCTTGCTGAATCGGTCCACAAACACAAGGATGCCATTGCGTCCATGTGTGTCTCTTGGAAGTCCGAATATGAAATCCATACTCACAGACTTCCAACTGTCCGATGGGACAGCCAATGAACGAAGGTGGTGCCTGCGTGGAACCAGAGGGTTTCACTCGTTGGCAGATCTCGCAAGTCCTCACATACTTGCGCACCCACTTGTACATGTGTGGCCAGTAGTAATCCCGGGAAAGACTGAGAAACGTTTTCTCGCGTCCGAGATGGCCACCCGAAGGACTGTCATGGTACTCATACAAGAGTCGATGACGCAGACCTTCGTCGTTGGGAACAACAACCCTTGCTGTGTCCCCTTGTTCGACCGCATAGTACAACAACCCATTGTGTACTCGGAAGCGGTGAACTCGCGATCTTGTGCGCGACGGAAGACCTTGCAGTGCTTTGTCGGAAGGGTCCTTGAAATACTTCAACAAGTCCTGACATGTTTCGTCAGACTTGTACCCTTCGACGATCTCTTCTCGCACTGTAGTCGTAGCTCGCACCGCGATCGCTTGAACATCTTCACAGAGTCGACACGCTCCGTCCGTGTCTTCACTCTTGGTCTTCGGATCGTAATCCGGACGTCTTGACAGCGCATCGGCTAAGATGTTCGTCTTGCCTGGCTTGTAGTGTACAACAAAGTTGTACTCTGCAAAGAAGGAGAACCATCTCGCCATTCTTTGCGACAAATGAGGAGTCTCCACTGCCGTACGCAGAGATGCGTGATCAGTGTAGATAGCAAAGCGCTCCTCGCCAAGCAGATACACACGGAACTTGACCAAAGAATACTTCATCGCCAGAAGTTCCTTGTCGTGAACTGGGTAGTTCCGTTCTGCGGGTCGGAGTTGTCGTGACTGATACGACACAACTCGCTCATGACCCTCATCATCGTGTTGCATTAATGCGCAACCGATGGCATAGTCGCTCGCATCGCAGACGACGTGGAACGGCTTGTCGTGGTTTGACAGAGCCAACACAGGAGCTTCTCGAAGACTCCTCTTGACTACTTCGAACGCCGTCTGATGGTCTTTCGACCACTTCCACTCAACGTCTTTCTTCAAGAGCTGTGTGAGGGGTTGCACCAACGCTGCATAATTGCGCGTGTACTTGTGCAAGTAGTTGGCTAAACCCAACCATTGTCGCAGCTGTTTGACGTTCTTTGGCACTGGCCAATCGTCAATAGCTTTGACCTTCTCCGGATCGACTCGAACACCGCTCTTGCCCACAAAACAACCGAGAACAGGGATCTCGGGGGCGAAGAACATGCACTTCTTCAAGTTTGCGTAGAGTTTGTTCTCACGCATGACCTGGAAAACTTGACGAAGATGATCGAGATGAACATCGACATCAGACTTCCCATTCGTGGTCTTACTATGAACGAAAATATCGTCAAAGTAACTTGGTGCAAATGTTCGCAGAGGACGAAGAACGTTCGTGACCATTCGATTGAAGGTCGCAGGAGCATTCTTCAGTCCCTGTGGCATCACTAACCATTCCCACAGCATACCACTCGGGGTACTCACTGCGGTTAGTGGGACATCGTCTTCGCGCATTCGAACCTGATAGAACCCATCTTTCAGATCGATAGCACTGAAGACGGTGCTGCCAACCATTCCATCAAGGATCATGTCCTTGCGTGGAACCGGAGTCTGGGCTGGAATTGTCGCGTCGTTCAGCTTGTTGAAAGCGTGAACAATGCGCCAACCTCCAGTTGCCTTCTTCACACAGAAAGTGGGGCTGCAATGCGGAGACTTGCTCTCCCGCACATGACCAGCCTTAGCACGTTGTGCAAAGAACTCGTCGATCGCCTCGACTTGTTCCTTTGGCAACGGCCACTGTCTTGTGATGCAGTACTTCGTGCCAGGAAGTACATCAATCTCGTGACGAATGCCTCTGTCGAATGGCAATTCGTCCGGCACCTTGTCAGGGAAAATGTCTTCAAATTCCCTGGCAAGCGCATACACGGGGTTCTTCTTGAGGGCGTCCCACGACTGCTCCTCGAACCTTTCCCTTCCGTGTCTTTTCGTCCAACACATCTGCATCCGCACTCGATGCTGTGTTGACGAAGCCTTCGTCGACCATTTCGACGATCACACACACCTGCGCAATGTCGCCTCTCGCTAGGCTGCGCTCCAGTGTCTTCTTGCTCATCGATGGCAAGGAAATCAACTCTTCGACTGAACTTGGAGGATTTTCAATCTTCACGTGACGGATTACATCCACGTCACCTTCTTCATTGTAGACCGCGATATTCACAAACTCGCTTGGAATGTCTTGTGCTTGGACACTCCCTTCGTCATCGCCACTTGTACCTTGATCGGGGGTACTCAAAACTCTTGACGAAACACTTTTCTTGCTGGTCTTCTTCTTCTTGTCTTGGGAAGGGTGTCTGTTCCTCTTCCATTCACTCTTGTCAACGCCATCGCGAACCTTCTCGTCGATGGCAAAGGAGACAGTCTTTTTCTGGCGCCTGACTGCTCCACCTCCGTTTGTTGTCTTCAAAATGGGTACCACTTGTGAACATGGGGGCCATCGCACACCGCAATGTCACAAGGGCCATCTGGGATCTCTTCCACAGATGTATACACCCATACTACTTCATCCGTTGTTGTGCAGCACAAGGCAACATCGCGTGACTTGGCAACGGAGATCTTCATATTCATCCAGTCAATGCTAGGTTGGTAACGCTTCAACCACGGCATTCCCAGGATGATGTCAAACTTGTCATCGAGGTCGAGTAAAATGAACTCGTCTTCACCTCGGAAATCTTCACACTTGATTGCCAAGCGCACCACGCGCTTCGGCATCTTCACAGTTGACCCATTTGCCAACCGGACAATCATTGTCTTCTCTTCATTCGCATCAGGCACGAAGACACCATGCCTGACGATCACTTCATTTCGAACAAAGTTGTTCGACGCACCAGTGTCAACCAAAGCTCGTAGAGGCGTTGCAATACCGTCTACATGAACTTTATGAACGATCAAACTTGACGTTTGACTGACACTCTTCTCACTCATAGTGGAAACTGCATGTGCTTGATGCACATGGGGGTCAGAGTCCTGTGTCTCCACAACGTCCACAGTCCTCTTTTCCGGGCCAGTAGGAGGCCCCGCCCCTACTGTCCATTCCCGTTTTTGGCCCAGGTGACCGCTCGAACCGACGACCGTAAGAACGATCGTGGTTGTTCGAACGAGCACCTTGTGTCGTTTGCCGACCCGGCAAAGACACCTTGCAGTTCCGAGCAATGTGACCCGGCTTCCCGCAACGGAAACACTTCCCATCGTTGCGAGGACGCTCGTTTCCAGGTGTGGAAATGTACGAGATGTCCATAGGCTCGGGACCATCATGCATGGCATTTGATTGCCGCATTGGTCTCGACGCAAACCCATGGAACTTCGCTTGCTTGATGCTGAACTCTTCTTGCATCGCGCGCTCAATGGCTTCGTCCAGCGTCTTGGGGTACTCGCGGAACAATTGGCTCCGAATCGGACCATCGTTCAGACCCGTCATGAACGTCACGACTTGCGTCGGAACGTCAATCGGCTCGTCAACGATGCTCGACACCAAGTAGCGAGCACGTTGTGCATACGAGTGAAGGTCGAAACGGCCTTGACGAAGCTTGAGGAACTCGGCGCGCGCACGGAACTCACTCTGTGGAGGTTCAAACGCCTTCTTGAGTTCAGTCTTGAAATGGTCGTAGCTGGAGAAGCAGTTTAGACCGGCTAAACGCTTACCATACGCCCAGCTCTTCGCACGACCCGCAAGGTTGGACATCGCGAACAACACTTGCTGCGAAGGGTCTCGCAGTTGTCTTGCAGTGATGGCTGCATCCAACTCGACGAACCATCGTGAGAGGGGTTCGTTCTCTCCGCCGCGATACGGAGAGACGTCAAGCTTCAGTGGCACCGTCCTGATTGAGGAAACAGGGGTTGCGACCTGCTTCCGGGAGGACATGATCTCGTGGTGCATGAAGCTGACCACCGCGCTCTTCTGGTCCTCCGGAGACGCCGATCGAAGCAGACTGACCACAGCAGCCTCTCCGATGACATCTCGCATGCGCTCAAGCGCCATCCACTCATGAGAAGACAGATGAGGGAAACCCTCAATAGTCAACTCGACAGTTTCCGGTACTGCTGGACCGAGTGGGGTTCCTGTAGCATCCATGTTCCGAACAAGGATGCTCGCAGGGTCTTGGACAGGAATGCGCGACGTGCTTAAAGCCGCGTCGTCAAACCTCTTCACTTCACTGGGTCGTTGGAAGGACCGCTCGAAGTGCTACCAGGTGTAAGAGGGCGCTGTTAACAACAGTCCCTCAAACACGGCACACACGCTTGTGCCAGAGGAAGCGATCTCCCGACTTGGAGGGAGGAAGAAGACTTGAGTACTTGGAGGAAAATTTGCAACTGAATTGAAAAGGTTATGGTTCCTGTCGCTACTTGCTAATGAACCCCAAGGGATCCTACACGTTTTATAACTAAAACCTAAACATACACAATAAAACCTATGAATCTGATATATAAAACCTTGGGTGCACTGAGGTTGAACCTACGGGATCTTCTAGAAGCTTGAACTTCAAGTCTTGTTTAAAATCCCTGCAAAGTGATTGGCTCGCGCCACTCACTCCAGGTGGCAGAGACACGTCGGTCTCGTCGCCAGTCCAGTTTCCCAAGCAGGAACCATCACTCAGTACTTGATTAGTACATGGATGTCATTGCTCAGTACTGATTAGTACATGAGAACAACATTCTGCACTGATCAGCACAGAGAACACTCGTGACGTCATCGAATGACGTCACACGTGCATGTGGGGACTGTCTTACCGTAATCCCTTTGTTATTTGTGTGTCCACAATGCACGCTGAAGGTGGTGTGTGCCACACTAGATCTGGGAACAGATCCACCTTCATGTAATGGCTGGTTATGGACCATTACAGGGTTGTACCTGCGCAGTAACTGCGCGGGTTCCTTCTCTTCCGCGCTCCTCTGCCTCCTTCTGCAGGAACCCTATCGCCGTGAGGCGATGCTGCTCCGGCGGGCAGGTGGCGAGGATGGCAAAGATTGCCTTTTCGCCAACGGCCTTCCCCATTCGTTGCAGGGCACTCCACTCGGGGTCACTCAAGTAGAGATAATCATCCCGCGTGATTGTCGGACTCGCGGTCGACGCGGGATCGACCCCCAACATGGTTTCTTCGTCAGCATTCATTGCTGACGGTTCTCGCTCTGTGGTTGGACGGACCACAAAGTGCTACCAGGTGTAGCGGGAATGCCCGTTACACGGCGTACACGTGCGTTGAGGAAGCGCAGGTGAGAGGAAGGGCACAGCGGTAACGCTGTGTCCAAAAGAAGGAAGGGAGCTTTGCACGATAACGTGCAAAAAGAGAAGTGAATTGAAATCTTAAGGTTTGAAATGCAAATCTGATGGGTTGTTCCTACGGTGTCTTCGATTGGTAGATAGTCGGGTGTCCAATCCGACTATCATCCAATGAGATTAAACTTAATGGGGTTGTTCTTATTGGCTAAAAATGAAGTGTAACCGGTGGCGCGGTTCTAGTGGGGTAAGCTTCTGACCTCTACGCTGTTGATTGCGGGTTCGAGTCCCGTTCGGAGCGGGATTTTCAACGAGCGGAAATTCGAAGTTCTTCGGGCCCAATCAGGGGTCGCGGTGGGACCCCATGGGGGGCAATAAGACCTTGCCCTGTAATTCCTACCCTTCAATAATAATCGGCTATTGTAGGTCACAACGATGAACCTAAATATACCTCACCTTCAAAATCAAATCTAAATCACATCTACTTGAATGATCAAAGCTTGGGCAGCTGGCAAAAGATGGCACAGATTATAATGCATTTTTGGTTAAATATTTGAACGTCTCTGTTTGGGTCAAATATGTGGGAAGAAATGACTGCAAACAACATTGGAAACGCATTTAGGAGTTATCTGAAATACCAATCTTTTTGTCAAGCAATTAAACGGAAAAAAAGTTGTCATTTTGGGTAAAATAGCGATTTATGTGTTAACCTTTTATTTTGTGAGGTATGGCAGTTATTTTGGTACAATGTACCAGTATAATTTTGGCCAATCATAGCACAGTAAAATCTCAGCACAGATCACATTCCACCACCTGGATCACGGAGCAGCGTGGACGGCCATCCTCGGGTGATGGATGGGCTGAACATTGGCGGAGCAAGCACTCAACCTCTTCCTGCCTCACATTGCTAGCCGCACAGCCCCGCCAGATCAACGACCTTTGCTTCGGGAATTGGAAAAGCACTTCGGGTTCATTACTCCGGAACACTCGACAGCACCACAGAAACTCTGGTTTATAGTCACATCAAGCATCCCAGTATTGCTGTGGAGAACGAGAGTGGAAATAGTGCATGAACGGCAACACGTTGCTATCGAAGAAAGCACCAAGCGTGTGTGGACTGCGTGTGTGATGCAAGTGCGAGCTGTGGCTCATCGGATGAGAACGCTCAAAGGAGAAAAGATCAATGCAACTTGCCTGAGCCAACTGCTCAGCGTACTGGAGAGACAAGACTTGTCGCGCCAACTGGAAGCATGGGCGACGGCGCGTTTGTATTTCGATGGAGGTGCACGCGGAAACCCAGGTCCAGGAGGCAGCGGTTGGGCATTCATCTTCCTGAATGAACGAAGCAATCGATGGGAACTCAAAGCATGCGGCTACGCGTACATGGGACCAGAAGTCACGAACAACTGGTGCGGATACAGCGCACTGAAAGATGGTATGGCATACAGTGCACACTACCTACAGCACTATGAAGTCAAGTTGGAAGTCTTCGGAGATAGCCAAATGATTATCGCATCCCAGAACGGGTTCGCCTCAATACGCCAGACCGAGTTGCAGCCACTAGCAGTTCGGGTAAATCAAATCATCGCCAACTTTGCGTGGATCTCCTGGAATCACACAAAACGAGAACAAAACAAAATGGCCGATCTTCTCGCCAACGTGGCAATGAACTCCAAGAGTGCGAAGATACTGACGAATCGCGGGGAAACGATCAAGTTCTTTTGTCCCAAGTCGCAGTTCTACTCGACAATGATATCGGCGCCACACCGTCAAAATTTAGAAACACCTCACTCTCAGTAGTGTTAATCAAATTCAGGAATTCTTAATCTGTGTGTAGATGATAAGTTAATTAGAATGACCTTCTCTCGCTAATACTGCTGCAGCCGTCTGAAAATTGTATCTTCCTGTGCTTCGCTTCGGTACCTACCAAAAAAGTAACCGTGGCGAAAACATGCAAAATCCAGAGCTTCAACATGCCTAGCACGGCGTTAATCCTCTAGATTGAAGTTCATTGTTAATTGCAGGCGGCCCACAAGCCACTCGGCGAAAGTGACAATGCCTTGTCGGCATCAGCTCTCTGGAGAACTCTGCTGTGCTTTCGGGGATGCCTTCGTGTATGCAGGCGTACTCATGATTAAAGCGCGTGGAGCCCCTGCGCAATCTCGGGATGCGAAAGTCAAACCATCTGGCGCAACGGCTTGCATGCTTATAATTTTAATGAGTAAACAGGGGAGCAAACGCGCACAAGCGAATGTGCGAAACGCGAGCAAAAGCCTTTAGGGTTTTCCAGCGCATTGCTTTGTTTTTTCAACTTGTGTTTGATAGTGCAAGAATGAGGACTTGTTCCCACACGTAATCAGAGGTTTCGGAGAGGCAAAACGCGCCAATGGGGCGTCTGCTCTCCATTATTTTCGCCTTTAATGCAGCTCCGTTGCAGTTTCATAAGCTAGAACTTCAATGGCAGAATCGCAGCAGCCGTTCCAGGCTGGTGATGATGCTCTCTTGTGTTGCCTCGGATTATGGTCATTGCAACATCAACTTGTGCAGGTCCATTGTGAGCATTGACCAGGTTCGCAAGCAGTAAACTCGTTCAAAATATCGAGTTTTGTAGTTTTGCCAGACGCTTTCTGGATTGGATTACGGGATCACGAGTTTAGGTGGGTCGTATTTTTAGCGTCGCCTGTGTCGGCGTTTTTTCTCAACAACACTGCTTTTGAGAAATAATTATTTGCCTGCAATGAGGATCCATTTATCATCGAACCGAGCACTCTGCTGCATGCTCCTCATACTTGTACACAATTCTCGATGCTATCTTCTCTAGCTATGGAGGGGTTCGGTGACAGTGGTTGCGCGTTGAACCTGATCTGCCGGATTACGCCTCGCACGATGATGATGGATAATGCCACCTTAGACCACCACATTCGTGCTGTTGAGTGTGCGTGTGTGTTCACCAAAACGCCCACTGCTGCCCCTCCTTCAGCCTGTGGGGAAAGGCGCACACGTGCCTGCCTCCCTCGTTCCAAACGTGGAAGCTTCTTCACAACCGAATTCGCTCACAACCACACGAAGCGGCACCTCGAAACGTCGCCCCACGACAAACAAGAAGCCGAGAGTGGCCGGACTGGCAGAACCTTCTCAGAAGCGCTCAGTTTGCTCAAGTGCATCCATTCATCCCCTACCACGCACTCTCTCCGTCCATCACTGACGCCTTTAGCAGTATGACGACGCATCTGCTCAAGCAGCGACGACCGCCAGGAGCCGGCGACCTGCAGATCGGCACGCGCTCCGCTGCACTCAAGGAGCGTCGCCCTAGCGACCGAGACTATGCGAACGATGCAGCGATGGCCGATGGAACTCCCGCGCCGCTGGAGTATATGAGTCCCCGCGGCATCTTCTTGTTGGTGATGGCGTTCCTCGTGTTTGCGGCGTTTGTGCTCTTCGTGCTCTCGGAGATGACCCACCACCACAAGTTCCAGCTGCTGCACACGGTGCTCATCACGCCCGAGATGCAGGACGACGTGCACACGGCGTGTCTGTGGGTGCTGATGCTCGCGATCCCGATTACGAGCGTCGCCGCGTGGTTCCCCGTGTCCATCACGCAGATGCCTGGCACCCACGGCTTCCGCATCAAGTCGCCGCTGACGCCGTCGTCGCCCTCGCGCATCGGCGTTGGGCTCCCGTTCATGCAGCAACTCGCGCATCGCTTCCAGACCAACCACTACTTTCGCGCCTACCAGACGCTCGCATGGGTGCTCTACGGCGTCTTCCTCATGATGGTGCTGACGTGCTCCCCGTTGCTGCAAACTCTGCTGCCGTCGGTGGTCGCTGCGATCCCGTACTGCGCATTCGGGTACCGCTCGAACGCGGCCGTGGTGGCTTTCATCTCGCAGGTGCTGCTCATCTCGTCCATCTTGGCTCTTGAGCGCCGCCGCGACCGCAACCGCCAAGGACGCAAAGACCGCTTCGTGCTGATCCTGAACAACTTCAACAACATGCTGCTGCTCGTCGGCGCCGTCCTGCTCGCGATCGGCTCCGAGTACACCCGCCATCACACGAAGCACTACGAGCCGGCCGCTGACGAGAATGACGCCGGTCACAAGCAGCGTCTCGGGTACTTGTACTCGTTCAGCAGCGGCCTCGGCTCGCTCGCGCTGTTTGTGACGGCGCTGTTCAACACGTACGGCCTCGGCGGGTTTCTCTCGACCAAGCGCGGCTGGCGGTTCTACCAGCCGTTCGTGGGCGGCGCCAAGTTCGTGCTCTTCCAGATCATCTCGTGGACGTGCTTTGGTGCGGGCGTGCTCGTGCAAGGGCTGTACCTGCTCTCGATCGTGCTCGTGGAGATGGAGCTCTTCGTGGGCGTCATGGCTGTCGCGGGTGCGCTTTTCGGCATCTCGCAGGTCGTGATGATGATGTCGCTCTTTGTGTTTCGACGCGCGAGCAGTCCGAAAAGTTCAGCTTCTGCGGCCACATCTCCTACCGCGCCTCAGACGTTCATCGATCGGCTGCAAGCCTTTGCCGACGAGTGCCTCGGCGCCATCGTGATCGGCATGCTTGCGAATCTCCAGTGGATCCCGAGCGCCTCGTTCTTTGTGATTTACGCCGTGGCGACCAACTTGGACACGCACGGCGTCATCTGGTACGGCTTTGCGACTGTGTTGGCCGAGATCTTCTTTGTGCTCACGCGCTCCGTTTCGATTCACCTCTACTCGAAGGATTCCAACTATGGCGCCAAGAAAGACGTGAGTCCGTACAGATTCAAGTATCTGTTTCCGCCCATGCTGTCGCTGCTGCTACCGGGAATTGCTACATACTATCACTACGTCCATGACCTGGATGCGTTCCTCCCTGTCGCATGTCTCTCTGCATTCCTCTACGTCTACGCGTCCACATACCGTGGCGATCCACAGCACACGGGAATCCGCATGAAGGAGAACTGGGTCACGACGCGCAGCCGACTCATCGAGTGTGTCAAGACGTACTTCCAGGGCAAGATCATTCGCGAGGCGCCGCTCAATCCGAGTGAGCACTATGTCATAGCGTTCCACCCGCACGGGATCATGCCGACCACGGCCATGTGGCTGCTCTTCACCGAGAGATGGCGCGAGTTGTTCCCGGGCGTCCATCCGCATCTGCTGACAGCGAGTGTGTTGCATCAAATTCCGCTCTCGCGAGACATCATGCAGATCCTCGGCTCTCTCGAAGTCACGCGCCAGGCGTTCACGAATGCGCTGCGTGAAAAGAGGAGCGTGATGCTCGTGCCCGGTGGCCAAGCCGAGATGCTCGAGCAGCGCTCTCAGCAGAAGCAAGTGCGTGTGTACACCAAACACAAAGGTTTCATCCGCGTGGCCATCGAGCACGGCACGCCGCTCGTGCCCGTGCTGAGCTTCAAAGAAGGCGAACTCATGGACAACGTGAACGCGCCGCTGATCCAGAAATGGTTTGTCAAGAACCTCGCGTTCCCGTTCCCGTACTTCCCCTACGGGCGCTGGCTGCTGCCGATCCCACGCAAGGTCGAGACGACGGTCGTGGTCGGCGCGCCGATTCGGGTTCCGCGCATCGAGAACCCGGATGCCGAAGACGTCGACGCTGTCCACGCGACGTACTTTGCCGCGCTGCAGGACATGTTTGACAGACACAAGGACGAAGCAGGATGCGCCGACTACAAGCTCGTGCTTGTCTAGGAAGAAAAAAACACCAAAACATCGTTAGATATCTATGCATAAGACAGGCAGGCACACTCACACGCACGCGATGTCGGAATTCATTTATACATATGCTTCATGTGAATCGCTTTCATCTCTTTCTCCTTTCTTTCTTTCTTTCTTTACGGTTTGCTGTCCATTCGCACGAACAAGTGAAGCTGCCGTCACTGAAGCAGCACTAGGCCAACTTTGGATTGGTGTGAGTTCCGCAGATAGGTGGTCTTCCTCAATCCTGATCTTCTTCTGGATCGTCAAAATCGTCTTCTTGAGGTGCGTATTTTTCGAGATACGTGATGCAGTCAGGTTTGTTCGCAGGGATGCAGTCGAATGCGCCTTGGTGGAGCTACAGAGGAGGAAGTACATGCATCATTGTAAGCAGAAGCCGTTTGTCGTGAATAAATGAAGACGTACCGAATTCAAAATCGTCAAATCTGCTTTGCCCGAGTCGATAATCACCTGCAGCATGGCCACCGAGACGTTCGTGTTTGCACACAAGTAGTGCACCGGCGTGTTCCCAATCTACAATAAATTGTCCAGAAGCACAGCAAACAGGCAATGTCCGAGTCTCGTTATTAAGCTCACGTTGACAGTATCCACTGAAAGAGAACAGTAGCACGCACATTGTTGACAATATTTGGATCCGCGCGATGCGTCAGCATCGTTTGCAGCATCTTCGCGCTCACAGAGCTGTTCTGGCACAAGTGGTGGAATGGCGTCGCTTGGAACTATCAGGGGGAAGGAAACAACATCATAGAACAGTCAGTCACCCAGCTACTTGCAAACCTTCAGGCTCATCACATGCGATGAGAGGCTATCGTACTTGGTTTTGAACGTTTGGGTTGGCTTTTCCAGCGAGCAGCAGCGCCAGAATCTGTTCATTGACTGCGTGGCTCTCCGCTGCGTAGTGCAAAGGCGTGTTGCGACTCTGCAATTGCATACACAAGCAAAGACAAGTTGGCATCAGCATGCGGTCTCACTATGCACCTGTGCGATCGGAAGAGGTCAGAAACAATGCTTTCATAGGACGTACCTCGTCCACAGCCTTCACATCGGCGCGCGCTTTCAGTAATGCGTCGATGGCATCGGCAGAGCACACCTCGTTTTCGCAAAGGAAATGCAGCGGCGTCTTCTTCGAGTCCTATCATGGCACGCAACAATAGATGCACACGCAAATATGAGAACAATTACCATCATCTCCTTCGATTCTCTGCGGTCGATAAAGAATAACAAGCTACACAGCATGCAGCAAAGCGCACCTTTGTGGCGAGATTGATCGACGCTTTTGCTGCGACGAGATGACGCACACTCGCGCTCAGGTCGCCGCTGTCCCCTTCGTTCACGTTGTTGTTCTTGCACAGCAAATGGAGCGCGCTCCATCCGTTCTGTTCCGTATAACAAGCACACAATGGCATACGCACGCCCAAGGTCAGCGCTTGAGATACCCGTACAGCGTGGTACCATGAAACGCATTGCTTTCTCCAAACCTCATCGACAAAGTTGGCGTCGACCCCCGCGCGAAGCAGCGCCGCGATCCCCTGTGCGCGCGTGGCGTTGGCCACCGAGCGGTTGTCGCAGAGGTAGAGCAGCGGTGACCAGCCGTCGAGCACGAGCTCCTGGGGCTTGGGCGACGCCGCCAGCGCCTGCTGCACGCGCGCGAGGTCGCACGCACCCTGCACTTCCTCCCACAGCGCCGTCGGTCTGCTTCCCGGGATCATTTTGTATGAGCGATCAGGTTCTCCTTTTCGAAGTCGAGAGTTTGATGATGCAAAGTGAAGTGTGAAGAGTCCAGACTTTCAAGGTTCAAGTTCATATTCAGGATCGGTCTGAATCTGAGTCTGATATGACTCAATGTGGCTCTTACAAACAATTTCAGCTGTGATTTGCTGTTTTCACTCTTCAAACGAACTTGGCTCTTGTGTCAGTGACAACACAGTATCTACCAACAAATCCGGACCGGGTCCGAGGACTCGGACATGAAATACTTGATAGATGCACTGTGACATGAGCGAAATACGGATGTATCTCGCAGCCATATCATCCTCCATAATTAAATATCCGTCTTAAATTGATAAAATGTGAAAATTTATCGGCGCGTTTCACGACTAGGTTTTTCCTTTGCCTCCTCCACAAACATCCACCCACTCACCCCTTCCTCTCCCACCAGCACCTCGAAAGCACGGATTAACACAAAAGATCAAGCAGAGGGGAACCGATGGCAGACGTCGTCTCGGTAAACGTGACCAACGCGCAATCGCTACATCATGCTGTGGTGAACGTCCTCGCTCGCCAGGCCACTGAGCGGCCGGCAAACACACAAAAGCGGTACATGAACAAGCAAAAGGAGTACCGTGAGTGGTGCGCGTCCAAGGGCTTTTGTGATGGCGAGCTGGTGTATGAAGCGAAGCTCGTTGACTTTCTGGACAACTTTGTCATCCCGCGAGGAAGCAAGCGGTCTAAGCAGGCCGACGGAACTCCGCAAGCGCTAGGGTTCGAGTCCATTGACGCGTATGTGAAGGCCATCGTTGACCTGTACCAGCAGCAGAAGTCTCTCGGTATGAACAAAGAATCGCATCCTCGTGGAGCCGCACTCCGTGCTCTCGTGGACCTATTGAAACGCAGTGAAGTGACGCGGAAGCGTGAGGCGTACGCCGATCGCGGTTTAGGAACAGTGCTCGATGGGTACAACGTTGAAGACATGAAGGCATTGAGCTCGTTTTGGTTAAGTCAACAATCTGGTGCAGCACTAAGAGATCGCGTTGATTTTCTTCTCGGACACGCTCTTCTTGCCCGAGGAGAGTCAGGAAGGTACATCCAGTTTCCCGGTTTGCTGACTCTGTCGTTGAGTGACGAAGGTCCACAACACTGTACCCCACTAGTCGTAATCATGACGAAAGGAAAAACCAACCAACACGGGAGAGCAGAGTACGGTGCTGCAATGCCATTCAAAAAAGTCCTACTTTGCCCCGCGAACGCCGTCACAATGTACCTCTTTTGGAGGTGGCACGTGGATTTGGAGCCCTTTCCGGTTTGTCAGAACCGGAAAGCTTGGTACGACATCCGTCTATTGAAAGGCAAAGATTCCATAGTCCAGCTCTCGTACAATGCTCAGCTCGACGGAATAAAGCGTGCATTTGAGTCGTGTGGGATTGACTCGTCTGTATGGACGCACTCCAATCGCATATCAGCAGCCAAAATAGCGGAGTCAAATGGCGCCGATGAAGCTCAAATTAGGCGAGCTGGTCGGTGGAATAGTGATCGCATAGAAGGCTGTTATTTGACTACAATACCCCGAAAAGCGATGCGTTCACTCGCCGGTTTTCCTACCAAAGGTGGCTCATATTGGCTGGTCCGAGGTTGTTTCACACCATGTGACGAGCTGCAAAGGATGGTGTATCGTGATCTCGAGAAAGCAGAGGCTGATTTTGAAAAAAGAGAAACCAGGGAAATTGCAGCAGGAGGTTTTATCGGCATGCTCCACGACCTGCGAGTGATTTTTTTGCAAGACTCCGTGCTTCTCCGCCGCCAGTTTAGAGATCATCCTGTTTGGCAAGACCCACTCTTTTTATCACCAGAGTATCGCGCTTTCGAAAAGGAAGTGATAACCAAAGTCCCCTCAGCAGAAGCACTACACGACAAAACCCTCGAGTCCGCTATTCCTCTCGCAGCTACTGCTCTGAAAGCAGGATTTGAGTCCGTTCATGGAAAACTGGACAGCCTCGCGTCCGAGGTCAGCAACTTGAAAAACCAGGCGTCGCTGCTGGTCAGCAAAAAGCTCGTTTTGACCATCGTTGACGAAGACAAACAGAAACCGCAAGAACAACCACAGGCACCTCCGCAGCGCTTTGACAAATACTCTGTCACGACAAAGGGACAACTACGATT
Source organism: Globisporangium splendens (assembly GCA_006386115.1). Lineage (NCBI taxonomy): Eukaryota > Oomycota > Peronosporomycetes > Pythiales > Pythiaceae > Globisporangium > Globisporangium splendens. The sequence continues at coordinate 109,063 of VFIW01000127.1, forward strand.
AAGTAGATCGTTGCGCACTGTTCCCGAGGTTTGGTGCGAGTACGCGATTGGGCTAGGTGATCAAATTTCAGTCCGAGAAGCAGAAAAATGATTTGGGCCGAAGTGGCGTGCTGACTCGACCGAGAACAGGTTTTTTCGCGGCGGAAAGTTTACTACGATGCTATCAAGCTTTGTGCCTCGAAAAATAGTATGCCGTGTGAAGAAGCAGCCGAAGTAATTGAGAGCAAAAGAGTTCTGAGTGGAAAGTCATTGAACGCATTTCGAAGATGGTAAAGAGATTGGTGTAGCTAGCCCTGCAGTGTAAGTTCTATCCTAAACTGGTGAAGTGTTTGTTCAGCTCCGCAGCTATCTGAAGTATGCATACGAATGTTGTCATAGTGCTCAACATCGCCGATATGTGTTAAGAAAGCGACAAGTTTCGACGAGACGTATTGCAAGTCAGTAGGCTTCTTAAGAGTGCGCGCAATTTTTTAAACATCCCAGAATCTTCCATTTTGCTGACGTGTGGCATGTGATTGCTTTCTGGTCAGAACATCAGTAAATTGAAGGTTATCTATACGAGCATTTTGCATGAAGCCCTTCAGCATACCCAATTACTCTTTTGTCTCCATCCGACTCTAATTCCTCATTTACCTTTCTCACGCAACAGACTAGGTGCGTCGTTCGTCTCCGGTAACTGTAAGCATTACGAAGGCATCACAGCAATCATCGCGCCAGCGAGACAGATATTCGTGAAATATCTGACATTTCCACGACACATCAGGTCCTTGCGCTTCCGCGACCAAAGGACATTAAATCCGCCGCCCTTGGCGTGATACCGGATCTTTTTGCGCATTGCGGCGGTGGGGATGCCTCGAACCGGAAAGCTTCGAATTCTAAATATGATGTCGATACCGCTAGTTCTGCTTTTGATGGCTGCAGGGCTGCGGCGCTGCTCGTGTTGGTGGTGGTTCTACTCGCAGCGGTGGTGGTTGCGGCGTCGTTGTTTTTCGTGGCGCCTGAGGCAATGGTGGTGGCGGTGCTGCTGCTTGTTACGAGGCTTGTGGTGGTGCTGTTGCTCTACGTGGCGGCGGTGTAGCTGCTTGTGATGGTGTGGGCACAGAACTGCCATTACTGCCATCATTGCCAACACAGTTGCGGCCATCATCAGAGTATAAATCGTTGCCTTCACATTGACTATGGAAACGCATGTCTGACAGTATGGCTACGGTCACTTTCGACATAGACGCAGTGAATCGAGTTGAAAGCCCGGCCAAAGAAAGCATCAATTTGAAGTGTTTTGTTTTGCTGGACGCGTCGATCAGCTACTCACGAAACTTCTCCTTCCTCATAAAACCTTACTGTCAAATCCATGAAAAAAACTTAGTAGCGAGACCTCCAATTTCGTATTTCTGCTGGGTCGGCCAGGTCCGATCTAGACTTGTTTTTTGTATTTGGACCAGGTCCAAATCCCCACATGATACTACCACAGTATCCATACTCAGATCTGAGGTCTACTCGCATTTGACCCAAGTGGGGCAAACTGACTGCTCTCTTCATTAGGGTCATGAGAGCCTCATGATCACGACGATGGAGACTGAAGCACGCGGTCTCGATGACTTCATCAGCGACGTGTACGCGCTGCTGGCGGAGCCCGAAGCGCTTCTCGGATCCATAGATACAGCTCCGCTCCTACTTGCTCCCGATACTCAGAGTGTCGCTCTTGCGCTGGATCCCAGCGTCAAATATCGTCAACATGAGAGCGAGAGACGCAGTGAGCAAGTCCAATGGGATCGGCGCAGACGCTAGAAGGCTGAGGATGAGGGCAAGCTCCTGAGAGCTGAAGTGGAAGCAAATGTGCTCATGCTGAGGCGGCTGCTGGAGATTTTGGTCGAGGGATCACAGCAACAGAGACCGATGATCCCGTCTAGTCCGGGTCTGCGCAACGAACAGAATCACTGTCTGGAGTGGGTCGACTCGGTCGAGTTTGCGCGGCTTCAGGCAGAACTGACTGCTGCGTACGCGAGAACGAATGACACGATTTGCGAGAGCGGCGTTTGCAGCATGCTGGAGGAAGGCGTCGAGTACTCACACACTCGTAAAATGCGCAGGAAGGATGGACAGCAGAGTTATTGCAGCGAGCTCGTCAGCATCCAGCTCTTGCCGTTCGACGCACACAAGGCGTCCAGTGCGATGTGGCACGTGACAGAAATGCAGCTCTTTCGATATTGTGTGCATGCAACGCATCAACCTGCTGATATGTCATCCAGTGGCTCTGGGTATCAGGGATTGAGGCAACAGAGCGATCTTCTAGCGGTCAAGTTCCAGCGGAAGGTTCTTGTGGATGGGGCCGATGTTGCCTTTAACGTCAGGCAAGTGACGCAACGCTATGAGACAGAGTCAAGGAATGTGCACATATGCTCGCAGATTACTACCGAATAGGGTCAGAGAGTATGCAGGCAATGGCAGATCGGAGTGCCATTGGATGGTTCATCTAGAAGAAAGCACCGGCATCGTGCAGTGCATGCGTCATGCGGTCCACCTGCCAGTCCAGGGTTCCTAATGTCGCCGAGAATTGGTTCAATTTGCTCAGAAGTCAGCAGTTAGTCCTTAATCGCCTGCATTGATCCTATGAAAGATGTGGTTCGAGAGAATTTGTCTTCCTTGAGTTGGGTTCTTTAACCTCCAGAGCGAGGAACACAAAGCCAGAGAGATTCTCACCCCATTCATCACAACACATACCAACTTGTTTGAGAGCAATTCAAGCGTTCGCACATTGCCTTGTGCTTGTCTCGTTTACTTCCTTCTGTCGTTGTCTTAGCTACGAGCCGTTGCGATCACTGGTTTGACATTCGCGTTCCAGAAATTGCGCAGTGGCTCTACGCTATCGGGCTTCGCGACCACGAGAGCTCCCGCGCACACAATGACGCCGACGACAGTCACCCCAAGGGTTTTCATCAAGCTGATGCCCAAGCCACTGCCGCTTTTGCCGCGTGCGTTCTTGGGTCTACACACACAGAACACACAGTGCAATACAAGGTTAGCCTACATGTGAAAGCGCATTTGTGAATTCGATCAATACTTACGGGCGCAGTGCGGTGCGCACAAGCAGCGTGATCGCTTCGGCGACTTTCGTCTCGTCATCGCACAAAAAGGCTGTCGGAAACTGCTTCAGCATCGCTTCGGTCGCCAAATCTCCATCCGCCAGTGGTTTTGAGGCGGCTGGGGCTGGGGCTTTACCACCTGCCTTGTATGCAATCACGACCCGAGGAATCGAGTCCGGTAGCCGCTTGAACTCTTCTTCAGCAAACGTAAGGCTCTCTGGTTTGTCAGGATTAAACAGGATGCAGAGCACATCGGCTTTCTTTTCAATTTCATTCTCGGTAATCTCTTGTGTGATCTGTCCATCAGCAACCAAAAAGGATATCAAACGGGTCCATCAGTGAGGCTAGAGACACACACATGTATGCGGCCAGAAAACCACTTTCCTTACCAGCAAGTATCTCGTGGCATCCTTATCGATGACAGCGTTGATGGCTCGCACAATATTCGCGTCGTCCACTGGATCGGTCATTGAGGCCGCCGGACTCTTTTTCTCCACAAACGCATCCACAAACGCACTCTTCTCAGCGAGAGGAGAGCCATACAGGTAGCACGTCACGACATTCCGTTCAATTTTGTTCACTTCTCTCGTCAGGCTTCGGCTCCTAATTCAATAATGCCACAAGTACGACCAAGTCGTTAGAGATTGAATACGAAACACAAGCCACACAAATGCAAGCATCCATCCACAGACGTACTTTGTGAGTTCGAGAGCGGGGTACAATTTGTCGTTGTATCCCAAGTAGAACAGCGTTTCCAAAAGCTTCGACGGGTTCTCTTGCGCCACGAAGCTCCAGCACGCTAGCCACGAGGACAGCGAGAGCGCAGGTTTCCCGTCCACGAGCGTCGCCTTGAAAAGAAGCGGCGTCGTGATCGCAGAGCACGTCTTCCATGGAGCCTGTTCGTCCTCACAGATGGAGAAAATGTCGTCGATTTCTTCTTCGCGCAAGTTACCGTCCTTGTTTGCATCAAACTGTCGGAACAGCTGGGTAATGAACTCGAGCGCTTGCGGTGTCAGTTGAGCCGCTTGGTCGTCGTCGAACGGTGGAAGTCCGATCCGCTCTGGTGGGATCTCCAGGTGGAGCTCATTATTGTATCCAAGACTTCGCAGCACCTGCCAGCACGACTCCGGTCGGTGGCGATCGATGAACAGCTGCCACAAGTACTTGAACCCGTCCAGAAAGATGCCATTGCCGTTCGGAGCGAGACCCTCGGGGATCGCAGAAGCCAGAAACTCCATCATCGTGTCCATTTCCGTGGTGAGTAGACGCATCCCGAAGCAATCGTGCTGGTACTCGTTCAACTCATCGCGACTCAAGATTCCGTTCCGATCGCGATTGTACAGTCGGAAAGCGCGTTTGATGGCTTTCACGCATTTGGGCTCCAGTTGCTATTCACCAACAAAAAATGAAGCATCAAATATGAGCCCATGGTCAGTTTTCTCCACGCATCACGAACGTCTGTGTACTTGATATGCTCATTCATACCTTCTTCTTCACATTGTAGAGCGGCTCAATGGGGTATAACACCGCTTTCTGGGCCAAGTAGAACGCATTTGCGACTTCGGCAAAGTTTTTCGCCGAGCATTCGACTCCTGCGACAACAAACTGCTCAAACACCTTTTTGTGAGACCACGTAGCCATATACGGCAAGTAATGAGCTATGTGCATGCACACTCACTTACCGGGTACGCGTGCACAAGTTGTCGCACTTGGTTGGCGTACGATCCTTCGGGGGTGACCACATTGATGTCCTTCTTGTTCGCTACGAGCACCACAGGCACTTCGCGATGGCGCGCAATGAAATCGAGCCATCGGCGAAGGCGCTGGAACGTCTCGGGACGCGTCAAGTCGTACACCAGCAGGATCGCGTCACTGCGCTTCGTAGCGTTTGCCGCACGCATCAGGTCGGAAACCCGCGCTGTAAGAGTCAAAGAGAAAGTAGGGGGGAAGAGATCCATTCGTTAGCGCACACATACACAATATCGAAACAACATCATGCAATGGAGAGCGGCGTACAGGAGGTATCCGTGATGGAGATGGTCACGTTCTCGTCGCTTTCTTCCGCGGGGATCTGCACGTTCAGCAGCACGGACGGCACCTTTTCGCTGTAGTGGCGCGACACGAGCGAGCAGATGAGCGACGTCTTGCCGACCTTCTCGTCGCCCAGCACTTCGATGCGCACGACCTGCGGCTTCAGGTGGAGCTTCTCACGGGATGGCGACAGCGTGTTGTTGCTGGCGGACGCGCTGGGCGCATCACGTTCGCTGCCGCCGGCGCCGCGCGCGCCCGTCTCGGCGCGCATTTTTCCCCGGTTGCTTTTTCCGATCACTGCCCAGTTGATCCTTCCATCGCAACGAGACCAACGTGGACCACACAGTGCTCCAGATAATCGATGTGGAGCACCATGTAGTTGTATTTGTCTACATGATGTTCCAGAAGAAATGATGTGGAGCGCATAGTATCCATCTTTCAGTGTTGCCCAATCAGCGTCTGTTAATCATTTTGATTCGTTGAAAATACGTATTTCATATCCAATCACCGTCCATAAAATAAAATACATCATGTTGATTGGTTGAAATGTCGACTTTTGTTCTGCACTTTTTCAGCTCAGATGAGATCTGTTTCGTACTGAAACGACCTTGGGGAAGGAAACGGCGTCATGAGAATGCCACAGAACAGCAGCATTTCCTCATACTGAGTCACAGGCACTTCAGGAGATCGATCCTGTCGCTCTCTTCTGTTATTGTCCACCACACATTCGCTGAGCGAAACCGCACGTCGCCCCCCATTGTGTGATTGTGACGGTGAGCGCGTCGCATTGTGAGCCAGCGTTGCGATTGGACACTGCAGGTTGAAGAGCGCGCGCGTCCGCGTTACATGGCCACAGCCTCTGTCTGTTCATCGAGACGAACTCGGGAACCCAAAAGCTGTGACAGCGGCAAGTAGCACTTGAAGCGAACGAACGACAGCCGCAAGAACGAAAAAATGCCGCCCGGCGGAGAACGAGCGAATGCGACGCACAAGAGCGAGAAGCACGTGGATTTTAGTCCCACCCGCTGCTTCACAATGCCGCTGCGAGAGAGCGTGGCGCTCATGCAAAAGGCGACGATTGCGACGACGATGCTTACGGCCAAAAGCGTGGCTATTGAGCAGCCATTGCGCCCTCATTATCATAGCGGCAGTAGTGATGCTGATGATGTACCAGTGCAAATTCAACAACCAAAGCGAGAGCAAGAAGATGCGGGAGAAGAGCAGAGCCCTAGCAGCAGCCGCGCGAGCAGCACGGACTCGGTGGTGCCGGATGTGAGCTCCTCCAGTCTGTTTGCGAGTCTCACGTCTCCGGCAAAGATGCAGCATTCCGGCGTGAAGAGGCAGTCGTTTTGGCGCCATGTCGTGAAACAATTCAATTTCACCGATGAAAACGAGCGGAAGCTGCTGATCTCGCTCACTGACGGTATCGAGTGGATGAAGATGAGCACGCTGCCAAAGGCGTTCATTCGACGGCACCGAGAAGTTTTCTATCTGGTAAGAACGTAAGAGCACGTCGTTTGTGCAAGTGAAATTATCCAAACTCGCATTAAATGGCAAATTTGTCGTGCCTTTTAGATCTCAACAGCTGACTACCAACGTTCCGGCACGATCCAGCGCGATGTGACGCGCACATTCAGCATTTTCGAGCGCAGCTATCTCCCGGATAAAGACATCGCGTCGCAACAGCAGTCGTTGTTCCGCGTCTTGAACGCGATCTCCGAGGCCGAAGATGGGTACTGCCAGGGCATGAACTTCATTGCAGCGTTGTTCCTCGTGGAGGGACTGGATGAAGCCGATGCCTATGCGCTGTTTCTCTACTTGCTGAAGAAGCGCCACTTGGCCAGAGTACGTAGCAACGTTAAATGCGTCGTTTGCCGTGGATTCCATGTATCTAACTCTCGTTTTGGAACGATAGATTTATCAACGAAGCTCGACGTTTCTCGACGACTATCTGGAGCATTTCAACTTGATGTTCCAACGAGAGCTTCCCGATCTCCACCAGCACATTCTGTCACAGGGATTTGTCATCCCTATGTATGGCATCGAGTGGTTCACAACTCTGGTACGTGGCCTGCTCTTGACTTTAGATATTGGATTAACGACTCATCATGCGGATTTGCTCTTGTGCTGCTTGTTACCTGATTTGCAGTTTTCGCTCTCGACCAAAGCAGACCTCGCGTGTGCGATCTTCGATCTCTTCTTCGTTGGCGTCCAAGACATTTTCCTTCGAATGGGACTCGCGATTCTGAAGGCATGGATACACTCCTGGGCTAACACATTCGACCTCCTGTACTCACCATTTTTCCTTTGTGGCCATGTCTTTTGCTCATGATGTGTAGCTGTTGGAATCCAAGCTGATGTGCATGACTTTTGAAGACTTCTTGCGCGAGTTCAAGCCTCTCGTTCACCAAATTGACCCGTATCAAGCCATTTTCCAAGCGTTGTCGTTTCGGCCGAATCCATTGGTGCGTGGCGAAGACACAACGGCGTACATTTCCCGAGCCCATTATCTGCTGAGCGCTCATCAAAACGAGTCGAGCGGCCAGCCCACGCCTCCAAAGACGTTCGATCGCCACCGGACGCTACCACCGCAACTCACGAAGGCGATTGTTTGCAATAACTTTGCAAACGTCGAAAAGTGCTGGCATGACCTGACCAGTGTTCGCCCATGCGCTCAGCACTGCCTTGCATTGGCGAACGAGATTCTTCATTATGCGATCTGGTATGGCCAACCGTCGATCGCGTGCTTTGCGATTGAGCGCTGTGGCGCCGATGTGAACAACGTGGATGACACAGATCTGACGCCCCTGCATTTCAGTGTCATCCGAAACCAACCAGACTTGGTTCGTCTGCTGTTATGCTTTGGCGCCGATGAAGAGATCCTAGGTGGACGGTGGAATGGCAGCTCTGTGGGGTTGACGCCGCTCGAGACGGCGCAGAATTGGCGGTTCCGTGACACCAGCGCCGCTCGCCTCGTGCTCGAGAAAGAGATTTGCCTCTTTTGCAACACGAAAATCGACAAACTCGCATTCAGCAAAGAAACGTGTGCACAATGCTCGTTTACTTTCTGCCATCGACCGCATGCTGAGTGCATCCGCAAGCATCAGTGCCCGCGGGATCACGTGGCAATGCCGCATCGAAGCTACATCAGTTCGGGATCCGAGGAGACATCATCAGTCCACGAAGACGACGCGGCAACTTTAAAGAACAACAAGTCAGCCTCCAATTGCCGCAATCGAATCTCCAGCGCCTCGACTTCGGCGAGCACCGTGGATTCCAGCAGACGGAGTAGCCTGAGTTGCCCGTCCGATTTCTCTCCGACCTTCACCTTTTTGCAGTCTCCATCGAGTAGCGAGGCATCAGCAGCAGCGTCAACACTTCCGCTGGCCACACATGAAGAAGAAAAGCAGCATGCGTCCAATAATGACGTGGAGCCGAGACTGTTCAAGCCACTCACGAGCTGGT
>VFIW01000128.1:0-116161 GCA_006386115.1 Globisporangium splendens
ATATCATACGGTGTCGTGCTATAAAAGAAAAGCGCGCACATGCACACAACACTTCCATTCTCGTGTCTTGCGTCGTCACCATCGGGCACCGCTATGAACACCAGAAATGCTCACCTGTCTGATATGGTTTTATTGGCAAGCCAAGACAATGGTTGTAGTGCCATGCTAAAACACAAAACCAGGTGGCATTTTACCGCAGCAGTTTTGCCGCAGTAGTTTTGGAGGCAGTTTCCTACACAGTGATTCAGTGCATTGCCGGTTAATCATTTTCTCGAGAATTGGCATTGCAGCGATCAAATTCCCAGCCAACGACACATCAATAAGCGATGTCTTCGTGAACCACTCTGGAACTTGTCGAGTAGACCATTAGTAGGTTATTCAAAATAAAAGATCACCACGGTCGGTCACAGCGTGTGCAAATTCGCAGGAGACGACGTCACGTGTGTGTGCGAAAACTCGATATCGCTCCGAGTCGGCGGATGCCCATGAGCAATCCCTCTGGAATCGCTGTCATGTTCGTTAGCGTGATGAACAGTAATTGCATTCTGGGGTGGTTGTTTGTCAAGATGGCGCTCTCAGCTGACCATTCCGCGAGCGTCGAGTTGTGAATCTGGATACCCAGTAAGTTGAGAAGGTTTGAATGGTCGAAGGGATGATCAATGCAGGGCAGTGCAAAAACGTGAGGAATGCCACCGTGTCTGCTTCCAGGATCGCTCAAGCTGACCGAGTCTGTCTGATGGCGGCGGCAATTGTACTCCAATACTGAGCAGGGGATCTTGCTGAAGAACCACGCCCGAGTCGAAAATTTACATGCTGAGACGCTGGTCTGCGAACTCTTTACTTGCGCGCTGTGATTCGATCGAATTCATGCACTTGGTTGTGTTGTGCGCGTCTTCAACTTGCGAAAGCAACAGCACAGGCTCGATGAATTGATTCCTGGACATCAGATCTGTCGGTTTCTCTCAAAGTCGCGCCGATGGCGCAACACCTTGAGTTTGCAGACTTGGATCATGACAAGTGCCATCTGAACACGAAGGCATGAGGAATGCAGACATGAAGGTCTGAGATATGGAATCGAAAGCACTAGCGTTTGTTTCAGTTTTCTTGTTTTCTCTCACACAATCTTCGTTTGATTTTCAACACTCACAATTGTCTGCTGCTCTTCATTTCTTCATCTACCCAACACATTTGTTTGTATGTTTTTGCATCACCACAGTCAAAGTCTGTACACACCGAAGACATCGGCTGCGCCGTATCGCCGTATCGTTTCCTACTTGCAAAATTTGGGCAAGTAGAAGTCAGCCGTGGCTCGGCTTTCGTCTCTTACACGAGCGAAGAGGAACTTGCCGTCATCGTCATGTTGCTAAACACGGCAAGGCGTATGGCTTATCTTCGTGCACCGAAAAAGGAACTGCGGTTGCTTTCACTGCTCCGGCCAGATCGGAAAATGCTACTCGAACGACCTGATGAACCGGCTCCGGACAGCGCTGAGGAGGAATCCGACGGCGACAGGCTGAGAGTCGACGAAGATGAGAATCGTCCGCTTGGAACCGAGTTCGCCAAAATAGAAATTCGTTGGAAATCTTCAACTTCCATAGGTGGGGCTCTTTCGTAAGTACGCTGAACGCTGCTGGTCGTGGCTTTCTCGAGCTGAGACAGCGTGATGCGCATGCTTGTACCAATGAACTCCTTCGTGTGCACGTGGACTTGAATGTCTGGGCGCTCCGCAAGTTTGGGGATAATCAACTGCATGAACCCATCGAGCATCATCGGCGTCACATATTTCAGCTCCACTCCCATTGGGAACGTGTCCGAAACAATGGGGCCACCATCTAAAACGTTCTTGAGCCAGCGAGTCATGTAATCCAACTTCTTTGGGTTGCCCTGTGCCCAATCAGTTAGCAAACGCTTCCATGGAACTGAACCCAGAGTGTAGTGCATCGGAGGTGGGAAGTTACGGATCTCTTCCCATTGCTCTTTTACACGGCGATTGCTGCCCTTCGTCGAAACTTTGCTCTTCGCATGCGAGATTTTCGCCGCACTCTTAAGAATCAGGTGCTGCGCCTCGGTCGTCTTTGGATCCGATGATCCATTCGCCAGGCTCGCAAGCACAGCTTTATCAGGCGCTTGAGAAACAAATGACGATCGCAAGTTGGTCGAGGATGATGCCAGAGCTCCTGGAGTTGGGGCTGCGCTGTTGGCAGGTGGCGTCACGATGGATCCCAAATCGGCAGGCAACTCCAAGGTTTCACAAATGTAGCTGCGCAACTTCTCGTATTCCGCCTCCAATGAGGAAAGGTAAGTCAAATCCTTACTTTCCTGGTCGCGGTGAGCCATCTTCTGGACTTTTTCATCCACTTCTTTTGATTTCTGCCAGTTCTTCAGAGTGCGGTTTTCATTCTTCAACTTTTGGATTTCTTCTTCTTGTTGCTCCAACTGTCTGCGAAGTTTTTCATTCTCATCATGGAGAGCAGTGATCACCTCTTGGCTCTCGTCAAGAATGCCGCTGCTTGCACTCAAACGGTGGTTTTGATTGCTCAGCATGGATCCACGCAACGACCCACCAAGCTGGTTGGGTTGCGCGTCACCTGGGGTAGGAGCCGCAGCTCGTGCCTTTGCAGCAGAAGGAGACAACTTCGCCCCAGGGCTGGGCAATTGTTGCTTACGATCCAGCTTCAACTGCAATTGTGCAACCTTGAGGCCCAAAGCCTTGTTCTTCTTCTCATTCTCCATTTTCTTCAAGAAGACAAGTCGAAGAAGAGTAAAGCGTGAAAAACTCTGTAACTTTCTCGCTGCAGCAACCTTCCGCAAATATTGACGTCGGATAACAAAGCCACGGTAGATCGCTTGGAAGCGAATAATAGAGTAGGCAAACTTCATAGCACGGTAAAGTTTTCTCGCGACTTGGCCGCGGAAGCGCGCTTGGAACGTAATAATCCCATTTTTCAAAGTCAGGAATCGCTTTCGATGCACGTATCGACGCCAGTACTTTTGAATGACCACCGCCTGTTTCTTTTGTTTCAGGTAGCGACGCCGCACAAGATAGCAGCGAACCGTTTTCTGAAGCACAATTGCAAACTTTCGCAACGCCCAGGCGCGCTTCGTTTCCAGACCTTCAAGTACACCTTCGCGGAAGTAGACGCGGGTCAAACCAACTTGATAGTCTGTCACGTTGCCTCCAGGTAACAACTTCTCCATCAGCTGTTCACACTGCATTTTCATTGCAGAATCACTGACATTGAGGTCTTGTTGGGCTGGGGCAGTAGAAGGCGCATTCAGCAAGACACGGAATTTCTTCACACACTCGTAATGTGGGATTCGACTTGGGTAAGCGCTTCGCGAGACACGGATAGCTTCAATCACACCAGCACAACGCAGCTGGTTGACAATGTCGCCGTGCGAAAAGCAGTTCGCACTCTTCAATGGATTTGGCTTCAAGCATCGGACGTAGTGGACTTCGGTGAGACTGATCTTGTCCATCAGCTCGGACAAACTTTCCTTGAACTGGGTACCCACAGTGGTCCGTTTCGGTTGGGCTTGAGTCCTCTTTCTACCAACAGCAGCCCGAGCAGGAGTAGTCGCGGCAGCGGCTCCAGATACATCATCGGCAAACGTTTTAGCCAGAATTGTCAACTTCGACGTGCTCATGCATTGCTTGATGTCAGGCAAAATAGCATCTCGGTGCTTGTCCAGGAACCCGGTCGCGTCGTATGTAACCTTTCCAGCGTAATGATAAATGGAAAATGCGCACTGGTTCAAGCGAGGGGTCTCAAGCAACGGGTTGTTCTCCATCACGGCTCCCAATTTACTTGCAAATGCAGCATCTGTACCCGTGGCCAGCAACGATTCTTCATTCAAGAAACTGATCACACCCAAGCGACCTTCAATCAGGTTCAGCACGTCTTGGTTATCAGCAAACTGGATGTGCGACCACGTAATATTCTCTTCTTCGTACTCCAATTGTACCGTTTTCAGAACATCTTGAACGAATTTTTGCTGCAGCTTCTCGTTGGCGTAGTTGATGCAAAATTGTTCAAACGAGTTGGTCTCGAAATGCTCAAAACCAAAAATATCCAAAATCCCAATGAACGAGACCGCATCCTTGGTTTTCACACCAATCGTCTCGTTGATTTGGTCCACGAGCCACAAAAACAGCTTCGAGTACAAACTCTTGGCCAAAGCATCTCGGCAGTCCGTAGCTTGGTCACTTGTCATTGGCTTCAGGATAACTTCACGCCCAACGAACACGTTACGGTTGCACACAGCACGCTCCAGTGCTGAGACCTCGACGCCAAGCAGCTTGCACGCAATAGCGAACGGTTTCAAATCCACGAGCTGGGATGCATCAACATCACCATTCGCAGCGCAAAAGCTCGTTTCGCCAAGGTGAAGAATGGCCGCCAGGATTTGCAGAATTTCTTGCTGCTGGTTCTTATCGATGCCAACCAGTTCTAACGCTTCACAAGTTCGGTCCAAGTCGCCTTCTTCATCAAGAGGCACGCTGTTGTCTTTGTCGGATACATACTTGAACGTTTGTTGGCCGGACAGTTCAAGGTTGGGGAACTGACCGCGCTTGCTCAGTAACTGGTAAAAAATGTGGAAGTTCCGCTCGCCATCAGCTTGCGTCGTCACACGCGATTTCTCCAAAAGGTACGTGCGCGAGCGAGCCCCAATGAGCATCGCATCCTGCGTGAACTGCAGCTCCGTAAACTTACCAAATCGAGAACTGTTGTCATTTCGCACTGTCTTCGCATTACCAAACGATTCCAATAATGGGTTGGCTTTGATGATTTGCTGGATCACCTTCGAGTTCGAATTCGACGCCAGTGCTGCCAAGTGGCTCATCACAATCTTCGTCGTCTCTGTCTTACCGGCGCCGGACTCCCCACTCACAAGAATGGACTGGTCCTCTTTCTTCGTGCGCATGTTAAAAAATGCCTCCATCGACACAGCGTACACATGCGGAGGTTTCTCATCACGTTTGCCATCGCTAAAGCGTTCCATGATGGACTTGTCGTACAAGTTCAACCACTGGTATGGGTTCACGGCGATACAGATCTTGCCCGTGTACGTATCTGGATCCACAACACATAAACAGTCCGGGTAAGTCTTTGGTGATCGAGCGAAAGACAATACGAAGCGAGCACACAACAACACGTACATGGCAATTTGCGGAAGAAACGGCGTCGCAGGTTATGCAAAATCGACGCTTCGTGAAGGTGGTCGATCGTGATCATGTCTTCAAACCCGAGCGACGTCGAGGAACTATCGCTCGCATTCTGCAACGGCAGCGACAGCGTCGCTTCGTCCGCCCCTCCATTCGCCGTGTTGAGTCCTTGAAGCGCCTTCAGCACCAGCGGGTTGTCCAATTTGATCTCGCGCTCCGATCCCTGGAGGTTCTTGAGCTCTCGCTCTGCGGGGATCAAGTCGAGCGCTTCTGCATCGTCGGGGCTCACGAGGTTCTCCAAGCGCACAATCACGTTCTTCCCGCGCGCCTGGGTAATCACCCCAGGCAGCCACACATGCTCGGCATCCGGCGCGTACACCTACAGTAAATGGAAATTTCCCCCAGGCCAGACGCATACACATCAAAGAAGCGAAAGAAAGAAGCAGCAGTGTGAAACTCAGCGCTTTTACGTTGCGTGCGTAATGCATTGTGAGATAAAGAAGATGACACACACGCAGAACGCACCTTGATGCCCTCCATGCCGGTCGTCGTTTACGGAAATAAATGCGCCTGAGCTTCCGCCAATGTCCACACACACGCGCGCGCGTTGCTGCTGCCCTCTCGCTGCCGCGTTCGCGAGTTGCTTTCCTTCGCGCTGGCTGCAGGAAAAAGGGGGGTTGTCTGGCGTGTCTGCTACCCCCAGCAGCTGACACGTGAAGGCAGAGTGATGGTCGATGGCAACATTCACCCTTTCATAACGCGTAGTAAGTTTGTTTTGGTTGTTTCTGGATGGGTAAACAACACAAATGTATTTTTATTTTGTATGGTTGAGATTATATCAAGGTAAAGTATCAATAATGAGGTATTGAGAAGGAAGGGTGTTGTGGTTTTCTGGTAGAAATGGAGGAATCAACAGCGAGGTTTTTTGCATGCGACGGATTCTCTGATGCAACGAAAATAGTAAAAGTGGGTGAGAAAAGAGAGCGGAATGATAGATGATGCTAGGCAATAAACCGATCCCCACTTGGCATGGATTTCTTTCACAATGAGACGATTCCCGAGGTTTATCCGCTTCAGAAATGCAAATAACCTTAGTTGCTCGAGTATAACCTCGGTGTCACTCGCCTCTTTGAGGTGTTTGTGTGGCAGCGAGCGGCAAACATGCACCCAGAAGGAGGGGAGAAAGGAAGATGGTGGCGGGAATCTTTGCTGCGATGGCGCTTGGAGCACGCGGCCAAGCGCGCAGCGTTAGGGCATCAGTCCTGCGGCCGCTCCTAGTGACGCGCTACGCGAACACTCCGACGACTGCGGTGGCATCGGCGCTCAGCAATGCGCACTGGAACGGCAGCGCCGCCATCGTCCGCAGCATTTCTACCACCAAGAAGCACGACTCGTGGCAGTGGCTGAAAGACCCCGAGAATCTGCGCTTGCAGCAATTTCTAAAGGTATATGCATTTATAGAGGTTATTTGTGTGTATTTTAGTGACGTGTCACTAATATTTGCCTTTCAATGGCATGTCACTCATTTTGTGTGTTTTTGTGCCACATGTTGAAGATGGAGCGCGGATACCTGTCGCACCAGATCTCCAAGCCGCGGTTTCGCAAGATCGAGCGCGCGTTCTACATGGAGTTCCGCGCGCGCGTGCTGCGCGCCGACGCCACGATCCCCGAGCGCATCGGCTCCTACGAGTACTACATGCGCCAGTCGCCCGGCGAGAACTACCAGGTGTACTATCGCCGCCACCGCCTCACGCAAGTGGAGGAGACCGTGCTGAACCAGAACGTCGAGACGAACGTGCTCGGTGTCGCGCAGCAGTTCCACTTCGTGACGGCCATGAAGATCTCGCAGGACGAGAATGCGATGCTGATCGTGATGGAGAATGAAAACGAAGAGTGTCGCGCGATGATCAAAGATCTGAAGACCCAGAGAATCACGCTGCTCCCAAATGTGAAGAATGTGAGGAACGCCGAGTGGAGCAACGTGCCGCGTAAACAATGTTTTTACTACACGAAAGTGGATGCGCACCGCCGACCGTATGCAGTGTATCGCTATGATTGCGACAGGCAAACGCAAGAATTGGTAAGGTTTCTTTTCTAACACGCACATCACCAACGGCAGCCGGCATCCTCCGTTTTTACGCTGATGGCATTTCTGTTGTGGATGCGAAACGGGTTGCAGATTTACGAGGAGCAAGACGATGGATTCTTCGTGGACGTGTCGCAGACAAAGGACGGCGAATACGTCTTGATCAATTGCAACTCGAAGAATACGTCGGAGATCTATGCACTTTCGACCCATGACGAAAAAGCGACACCCCAGTTGCTTCGACGCCGCGAGCCAAATACGGCGTACTTTGCAGACCATGCGAATGACCGCTTTTACGTCGTCACGAATGCAGATAAAGCGCAGAACTACAAGATCGTGTCGCCCCGCGAGTCATCACACCACGAGTCATGGGAAACCATCCTGCCGGAATCTCAGGATGTGAAAATCGAAGATGTGGACCTGTTCAAGGACTATCTGGTGCTGTATGAGCGTGTGCAGAGTGTGCCTCGAATCCGAGTCTGCAAGCTGAGCAATCCCAGAGAGAACAGCCATTTCATCCCTCTACCTCGCGAGCACGAGATTTGTCGTATCAGTCCAGGTGTCAACCGTGATTACACGTCACACTCTGTGCGATTTTCAATCTCGACGCCGCTGGTGCCAGAAATCGTGTACGATTACGACATGCAGGCGAAAAAGCTTTGTATCTTGAAAGAGGTCTCGGCTGATACTCCGACGAAGAAAAAATCAAATGGTCGTAGCAGTCAACCATACTCCAAGAAGCACAAGGAAAACAGCGATAAATTACCATTCACTCCAGAACTCTACACTTGTGAGCGCGTCTACGTCCCGAGCACCAGCAATCTCGATGTCCAGGTACCGATGACGCTGATCCACCGGCGTGATATTGAGCGAAATGGCCAGAATCCAACTCTCTTATTAGGATATGGTGCCTATGGGACGAACTTGGAGGCGGATTTTGAGCTGGAGCACCTCAGTCTTCTTGAACGTGGCTGGGTGATCGCTTTGGCGCATGCCCGAGGCGGTGGCGAGCTGGGTTTGCAATGGTATCACGATGGAAAAGGACTCAACAAGCGGAACACGTTCGATGATTACTTGTCGTGTGCAAACCATTTGCTTGATCAGCAGTACACGAACCCAAAGCGTCTTGCAGGAAAAGGAGTGAGCGCCGGCGGGCTTGTGATGGGGTACATGGCGAACGAGTATCCATCACTGTTTCAAGCCATGATCATGAAAGTCCCATTCTTGGATATTTTGGAGACAATGCAAGATCCAAGCCTGCCGCTGACAGTTCACGAGTATGAAGAGTGGGGGAACCCGAACGACCCGAAAGTGTACGATTACATAAAGTCGTATGCTCCATGCGAAAATATGCGTCCTGGTCACGTGTATCCATCAATGTTTATCACTGGTGGTATGAATGACCAGCGTGTCCAATTTTGGGAACCAGTGAAATGGGTCTACAAACTGCGGCAACTTCAAGCGAAGCAACCGGGCAATGAAAAGCGACTGCTGCTGCTGAAACTGAGTGAAGACGAAGGTCATTTTGGAGGTGGTGGACGACTTGAGCAGTTGCAAGAAAATGCGATGGAAATGGCGTTTTTGTATCAAGCGTTGAAGCTGCCCTTCCCATAGAGAAATCAAGAGAGATCAAAAGGTGAGGATCTATCTTTGTTGATGCTCTGGCAATTTTGAACCTTTTGTTATAAATAGAGATTGCATAACGGTGAGTAGCGCCAGTGCTTCACCATTTTGAACCGGTCACCTCCTTTTGAGTGTGAGATGCGCACGTCAAAGGTTTTCCTCGAGTTCAATAGCGTTGAGCGATTTATGAAGAGAGAGAATTTGCCATGTCGAATAAAATCCAACAGCTCGAGCATGAAATCGCAGAGATGGAAGAGCGGCTTGCCAATGTAAAAGTGACGGTTGATATCGAGCGCGAAGCGTGGAAAAAGAGCTATCTCACTGGCAAAAAAGGCACAAAATGGAAAGGTGCAGCGCGGGAACAGCCGGCGGCATCATCGAAGACGTCAGTGGAGAACTCATCGTCCGAGAGCAAGGGAGACGTAAGACGAGACTCTGAGGTTGACATGAATATCATGCCTTCGTATTGGGATGCGTTGGAGCTTGCACAGTACCTTCAAACCAAACGGCTAACAGCATTTGCACAAGTGGTGATATGTGAGCAAATTACGGGGAAAGCACTCCTGTGCACAGCACCGGGAAAAATGCGCCTGCTGTTCCAAGATATTACCGCGTCAAATAGTGACCCAAACTGGAAGTTGTTTCTTCAAGAGTGTGCCAAGCTTCAAATGCTACAAAAGAAGTTGGAGAAATCGTCGAACATGGTATCTGCGCAATCGGATGCAAACGGTGAGAACTCAAGCCAAGATCCTCTATCCCCTGGAAGTCCACGTGCAACAGCTTCACTTTTTCTACAGATATCGCCCAGAATGCCCAATCTGATAGCTTCGTCGACAAGCTCAACTGCCCCAGGTGCGGAAAAAGATACCGACAAAAGGCGCATGAAACCAGCGATGCCGATGCGCAAGCCTCCAGTAAATACGCAGCAAATTGCTACGTGCTGGAACTGTGGAACGCGCTTTCCTCGCTCCCAAGGATCAATTCGAGGTGGCCAGCAAAGTACAAGCTCGACCCGGACCTGTATCAAGCAAATGGGGCTACGATTGCATCGTGCTTTTACAACGGGGCTGCAGCATCAGGAGCGAGCAATACCCGGAAAAATCTAATGGGATTGCAAGAGTACATCAGCGTGAAATCACTGCACCGTTTGAGCCTCACGTCTCGCTCGTGGTTTGACGCCATTCATCAATCCTCTCTTGCTGATCCGTTGTGGGGATTTCACTTGCTTCGTCTATGGAGGCGCAGTGAAGACGATGAACTATTTCTGCATGAAATTGGCGTGCTGAAAAAACCAGAGCGACCGCAAAGAATGCTGATGAAGCTCACTCGTCAAGTGGGTCGTGCCGTGCTAGAGAACATGAAGGTGCTGTTGAATCCCGAAAACTGGCATCTGGCTACACCGATGAACGTTGTCCCAGCGTTGACCCTCCAAGTTGCGCTGTGGAAATCGATGCAGGATATGCAAAGCCATGGTCAACAGAATGACCGGCAGCCACCACCACCAAAAGCAGATGCACGCGCTGACATGTTCGAGCAAATTGCCATCATCTACAACAAAAAAGGCGAGATCGTAGCAGTACGAGCCCAAGAGTTGATCCGCCCGATCGTCGAAGATCAAATGTTGACAGATATCCTCCACGGGATGCGTCCAGGTGCATTTGCGACCGCGGAATGCCGCCGCCTTCGTTTGTTCTCTGCCTCAAATCGACTCCCGTTTGACCAGTGGCACATGCTGTCGGCCAACTCAAGAGTCGTGTTTGACTTTTTCTGGGGCTCCGCTTCCAGTGCGAATAGCACAACGACGATCAATGCTTCCACTGCAGGCACGCTGCTCCCTCGAGTGTGGCATCAAAAAATCCTGGAGCGAATGCAGAAAAATATGCAACAACGGTTGCTTGGGAAAGAGAGTATCCAGCAAGTCCTGAAAGCACTGAATGACCGCAATGGACCTCCACAGGCGCTGGTTGCACTGGAGAAATTCCTCACTCTTTGTCACACGACCATGGATAGCAGCAATGCAGCCTCATCGGCACAGACTGCGAAGAAGCGAAAAGAGCAGCAGCAACAGCAGCATTCGCCAACTTTAAAGACACACACATAGCACAGGACCATGAGGGACAAAGAAATACACCGCAACAAACACGCAAGTTGCAGCCAAAACCGATTTTCTTCGAAGTGAGTGAGCAGCATGTTCTGCTGTGTGGAGTTTGCTGTTCATTACGGTCTCACATGCATCAAAACCACATGCACAGGCAGCACAACACTCCGAGCCAAAGCACTAGCCACTGCAACAGTGAACAAATGCGCAACGCACAGCCGCCCGATTTTTCCAATGAAGTATCAAATTATTGCTTCTGATGGTCTTGGCATGTATCCTCGGAAGAGGTTTCACTTTTCTCTATTTAACTGCGGCAGATCAAGCGGCAGAGCCTTTCCCTCCTCCAGTGTATCCAGGCGCACACGGTGGCGATCAGCGCGCTTTGGGAGAAATCGGTCGTTCCCTCCGCTCCTCCCCCATCATGCGCTTTTCGCATGATTATGCATGGCCAAGGGATCCAGGATAGCTCCAGCACCGCTTCCGTCAATTGTGGATGTCACACACCCACAATCGCCCAGTCCGGGTTCAGCGTCCCCGTTCATTTCAGATCCAGCCATCCAGGTATTAACTTATACAGGCAATGGATACTATAAAATTATCGGCATAATCGAAACTGAAGCGATTTATACACATATTTAGCATGTTGTCACGGCAGACAGCAGAGAGGGACACACTGGACAGCTCACCCGCTAAAGCGAAGTGAATGGGTTCTGGGTATATTCGGTACCCTCCTTCACCGGCGCCATCCTCCACCACAATCCGTTCCGCACACTTAACAGCAGAGAAGACGACGAGCAGCATGAGCAGCAGCACGACCGAGCCCATCGCCAAGCGCGAGAGCAGCAGCAGCAGCGGCGGCGGCGGTGCGCACCGCATCGAGCAGGGCGTGTGGTCCAAGGACGAGCACGACAAGTTCCTCGCGACGCTCAAGATGTACCCGCACGGCCCGTGGAAGCTCATCGCCGAGCGGATCGGCACGCGGTCGCCGCGCCAAGTGCAGACCCACGCGCAGAAGTACTACGAGAAGGTCGCGCGTCGCGTGCGTGGCCTGCGCAAGAACCGCAAGAATCTGGCACGCCCCGAACATCGCATCGACGACGAGCTCGCCACGCTCTGCAAGAAGAACATCATCGACCGCAGCCACGCTCAGGTGACCCACGAGAGCAAGAGCCGACCGCTTTCTACGTGCGCTATCGTGAAGATGGCACCGCCTCCACCACTTGCGTCTGTAGTCGACACACAGTCGCTGCGATACAGAAACGAAGCCCACGACCACAACTGCGGCAACATGTGCTACAAGTGCCTGCTCCTGCAGGTCGAGGCGTCCGCATACAATAGAAATGAATGGGCTCGCTCGACGTAAATATATATTAAAGTTTGTATGGTCTTCAATTTTCTTCCTTTCTGTCGTCTCGATGCTCCATCATTTTCGCCATTGCGTCTTTTTTTGTGGGTGCTCAACACGGAAATATAACAAGATACCGTTGTTTGCAGAAGAAAAAAACAAGCGAAAGGATCAGTTGGATTCACGTGCATCTTCCCTTCCTCTTTTTTTTTTCTACGAGCCATATGCAAGGACCCTGTCGTATTACAGATCACAAAAAATCATGGCTGCAAGGGTAGGTCTTGCATCTCATTGACAACCATTCGACAGACGAGGTTGACACCCCGAATTCGTTGCCCTGCTAAAGGCGAGTGAAATAACAACAACAGCAGCAACAAAGACCATTGATACAGCGGCGGAGGACTTCACGCACTGGTCCATTACAATTGTGCTCGAACGTGATGGCAGCTGTGATCGCTGCGTGGAAATCAAAAGCATCGTTTCCGTTTTACACAATTTGTCCACCTTTCCTGACCTGTGTAGATTTTTGCTCGCTAATAGCGCTTGGTCCCAGTACCGTTGCCATTGTCCGTCGCAGCGCTAAGTTCGCATCGAAACGCTGGTGACGATCATCGATTTCGACGCATGTATGATCGTCGCATCATACATTGCCTGCTAGAGATGCGTCCGTCGGAGTGAAGTGACAGGTCAGGTACCGATGATTGATTGTTGAGCCTGCCAGCGCGTAACAAGCAGGCGATCCGCACCACCCGAAACCGCACGCCAGGTCGATAACCAAGTACTCTTCAAACACGAACGCGAGCATGTGCACGTTGTTCTCGTGAATCAGGATATGTCGAAAAGCACCAGCTACGCCACTCACCATCATTAGAGTACGACATCTTGGAGACTGCTATCGTATCTCGTAAATGCACCGAGCTATATCGCTTGGTGGAACATACAAAGTATCAGGAAAGTTGGCTCGATCCGTATCGCCTTTCATGGGATCTCCTTCAACGAACAAATAATCGTTGATCACTCGAATGTCGGGGCCACCAGGTCCATCTTCATCGACAACTCCGAGCGGGCTGATTGTCACCGGCCACTGCGCTGCCGTTGTAGCCTGCGCGATGAGATTCCTTCCGTTGCGCTTACCTTCCGCAAGTGTTGGCGTAGTATGTTTCGGTGAGCCTTAACTGAGTTGTGGTTGACTGGCCGATTTTTTGGGAAATCGGCTTCGATCCCTTCCATTGCGGCTGCTCACCATCCCGAATGTTGGAGTTCCAGAACCGGACCCTGCGCGTCATGTGGTCGTCAGCCAAAGAGGCTAGTCATGTAATGCCTTGTTCGGTCTCGGATTGTGCTTCTCCTGGCTGTGCACGAGTCAAAGTCAAGTAAAAGGAGTTTCGATATCACAGCCAATTCAGCTAGAGTATCAGCCAACGCCATCTCGATGTCGTCGTCACGTGCTGGGTCGGGGAGGGCACTAATCTCTAAATACACACCGCTGCATATTTACAGAGTCCAGTTCCCACCGCTTGCTTGACTGACTCGAGATTTAGTGCCAATGATGCGTCGGTGTTTCGTCACACGGTGTGATGTATGCCCATTGTCACATGGCGTGAGCGGATATGTTTCTGCACTCTTGTTGCTGGGTCTGTGTCCATGTGGGCGGTGTTGGCAAACGACTACACTACGATTGGAGTGATTTCCATTGGCGACTGGACCGTTCTGGCGTCAAAGTTCTGCGAGTTTATGATCAATGCCTTGATGATTCGTGACGATAAAAGCACGAACTTCAGCAGGAAAGCTTTGGGACCGGAAGTGAGCGCATTTTCGGGACACACGCATTTCAGTGACTCCACCTTGACATCCCATTTGTGACAGAGATTTCAAACAAACGTTTGTTCGCATTGACGGGGCAGTTAAGAAAGTTCAGCGATACTTGAGAGGTCTTTGGAACGCGATTCTCTCGCGTTGGTGCTGTAGATGCTCCTACAGTTGATTGAACTGGACGCTGCTCCTGATGCGAATCTCGAGGCGCCATTAGGGAACCGTCGTTCCGCGAGAAATGCAGGTGCACATCGCATGGTGCCGCCATCTCTTGTGTCAGCAACTGACTGCAGAATCGCCATAACTTGGTGTTGATCCAAAATCCAAGCTAATCAGTTCTGTGTTTGTCTGCTGCAACTCGGAATACTGTTTCGTAAACGCCAAAGCCGCCCTGAGAAACCTGCCGTCTCAACATCAAATAATTGTTCAGCGAAGATGCAGCGATTTTGCAGCCCGCCAACGATCCGCGAGAAAGAAGACGAGCGAGCAGCGGCTGGGAGCGCTGATCAACGTGATATGCAAAGGCAATTGAGATAAATCTCCCTCGAGCAAGATACACAGCTATAAACAGGCAAAACTCCTTTGTGCAGTACAGTTGGAGCTGACACCGGACCTGGCCTCACACAGGCGCACATGTGCCGAGGCAAGGTCGAGCTTGTCCATGCCAGAGTGGAGAGCGTATCGCTACGCACCGCAGTCCCTCAATCTAATCTGTTCCGGTCTGAGGTTCTGCCCCAGCACTTGCTCGGTTATTTCTTGGTATTATGATGCTCCCAGAGCAGCACACCCACATGGCTCGTGCACACCTATCCCTTAATTGCCATTTTCTCTCCAAATATTTGCAACATTTGCCCACCATCTTTTACTGCATGAAAACGCTGGCTGTTCCGTACCGACTTCCTTTGTTTATACCGATCCTGTCATCTGAACGTGCACTGTTCAAAATGATGTTTTCTATTTGAAATTTACGCTCGTAAACTATTTTCCGTCACAACTGGATTTTTTGGGACACCTCTAAAATGATACCCATCCTTTTCGTTGTCGTTCGGTTGCATGTTTACCATGTGCAAACGACTACTTCGATTTATCCAAGGCAGCCGAACGCGGTAAACGAATGTGGTAAAGAAAAGCCGACATCGACACCATCCTTCTCGCCACCAGCAGGCTGCAAAATTCGTCTCATCCTCTCGCTACAGCAGACACAGCACCCAGAGTTTCTCGAAGTGATGTGCAGCTTTTGCAGTCACCTTTTTATTATTGTGCACTTTTCATCTGCTGTATTTAACCTACATAGTCCCTGTGCAGTTTTGAACCCAAATATGCAGACAAATGCAGTTCTATTTGCGATTTCGTTCAACATCCCACGGTGGCACAATGCGAATGGGCTGGTGCACCTCGATCCTTTGTTTGAATTCATGCGGCATGGGACAGGCTCCGTGCTATAATGCAGGTACCGTGAGTGAAATTATAGTGACAGAGAAAAATGCAGCGTGCCTGTCGTTTACAAGAGGTCTAATAACTCGTGCCATGTCGCTGCCGCTTGCTAGAGCACTTTAATTTGTGTACTCGCTCAGATTCCACTCACAACACGCTACTGAATATGCAAGTCGAAAATGTTATGATAACTTTACGTCGCTCTTTGTTGTTTCGTCAACGTAAACTCTGGACCAATCAAACATCAGCCGCACATTGTAAAACGAAGCAACAATGGATAACATTCGAAATATCCAGGCAATCAAGCTCTCTCGAGCAGCGTGCGGTTCTTCCTATTCACTGTTTGGGCTCGTGGAGCATGTAACCACATATCTCATGCAGTGATCTTCTGAAGCGAGAGAGTCTCTGGCAGAGACTCGTCGGTAAGTCTCTCGTGGGCAGTCAACAAAGGTGTCCATACAGCAGGATCTCTGTGGCCTGGACTGCAATTAATCCAGGAGCGAATTACACAACATCCCAGGGATTACAGTTTATACGGCTCAGACTCTTCTCCGGCTGAAAGCCAACCGACTCTCCATGTGGAACTTTGAGAAAGCTGATCTATCCTGCTCGAATCCCGAATGTTCCCAAGTTGTCCAATCTTCTGTTCAACATCTACTCTGGGAGTGTCCGAGAGCCAAACTCGTGTGGAACTACTTTTATGCGCTATGGGCGAAGATCGGAATCACTCCTGGTCACGACCCGCAATCTGGATCTTCAGTCTGGATCTACCAGATACTCCAAGGCATGCATGGACCACGATCAAGAGACACATTATCGGACACAAGTTCTCCAATGAACATCTCCAAGATAATCTCTATCCCGTCGCACACATGCTGTGGCGATATATGAGCGCGTCGCTCATACAGACCATTTGGTGTGCACATCTGCGACGCATGGATTCGGATCCAATCGAATCGGCTGCTGAGATGGCGATCATGATGACCAGATTAGAGGCAGGAATGCGAAACCTCACACGACTCGCTGAAGCGCAAGTTGGAGACTCGGACGGTCACACGGTTGCAGCAGTTCTCAAGGCATATGTCGACTGCTTTCTCAGCCAAACCGACGCCATTCCCTTGACTCCAAGTGATACTCGCGGCGTTTACCTGTTGTTTTTCGATGGTGGATCACGCGGCAATCCAGGACCAGGAGGGACTGGATCCATTATCGTGCGTGCCCATAAGGACTCGCACACAGCCAGTTTAATCTGGGCCGCCAGCATGGCCAATAGCAGGAAGGACATGACCAACAACTTTGCCGAGTACTGGGGTCTCATACATGGACTCCGAGAAGCCCAACGCAGTCACTTCGAACCGTTGTACGTGATTGGAGACAGTGCGCTCATTATCTCCCAACAGAGAATGCATCGGTCCCCTCGACAGCACCGATTGGCACGTTTATACCAGACAAGTCGACGACTCGCGGATTGCATCGACGTCCGAGGATGGTGCCATCACTACCGTGCCTTCAACAAGATGGCGGACTCAGCCGCCAACCTAGCCATGGACACCAGAACCTCAACGCAGGTCCACTTCCCAACTCAAAGAGCTGCTTTCAACAATCTCACCCAGGATCTTGACAACGACGTCATGCATTGGCTTATGCGAAGTTCGGAAGACCCAAGGTCATTGGACAACACAAGGCAGCCTCACATAGGACCGAGAGAACATGCCATCCTGGTCAAAGATTATTTAGCAGTTAGAGGTGACCTAGTGCAAACCTCGCTATAGACACATTTACACTCCTATATGGAATTCGCAATGAAGAGTAGTTAGGAGAATGGATATTGTAGGTCACGACGATGAACCTAAATATACCTCACCTTATAAAGTCTCTCGTGTTGCAGGCAATCGAGATGTATCCATCTCTGTTCCTTCTCTGGCCCGTTTATGTGTTCTCGAGAAGTCATAGAACAGACCCCTTTGCGCCTCATCACCATCGTGATCTGCTCGTCCTGTTGCGATCCGCCTCCAGGACGTATGACACTGCCACCGCACCCAGTACCAGACGACTTGAGCGTGAGTGGTACAGTTGCACTCGCCTAGATTTTCCGTCGTAAGGTCACGCGTGCGCATCGAGTCAGGTGTAGGACACAACGCGCCAGCCAACCATGTCAACGGAATGCGAGAAGACGGCATCACTACAACCTGAGCCTCCTCACAGGGTTTTTTTGTACCGGAACGGATCTCGTTGCCGTCGCCGTCAGCGATATTCTCCCGTCTCCTTTTTTTCCCAACCCATTTCTAAATTCACCACCTCGCGAACACTCACGAGCATACACACTCACGAGCACTGAGTAGTCACGTCATGGCGAACACTAAAGGCGGCAAAACCGGTCGTAGCCATATCGAACGAGGCGTCTGGTCCGAGGAGGAGCACGACAAGTTCCTTGTCGGTCTGAGGATGTATCCCGAGGGCCCGTGGAAGCTGATTGCCGAGCGTGTCGGTACTCGGTCCGCGCGTCAAGTGCAGACTCACGCACAGAAATACTACGAGAAGGTCGCGCGCCGATTACGCGGGTTGCGCAAGGACCGCAAGAAGCTCGTGCGCCCCGAGCACCGTCTAGACGAAGACATGGAGAAGTTGTGCAAGGTCGCCGTCTGTGAAGAGACCAAGATTCCAACTGGACCTGTTCGTCGTGGTCTGAGCCCAATTCTCGTCCAGCCATACATCGGTTCGCCATCAGGAGTGGACGCGACGACCGTTGATGCCGACAGCAGCACGATGCCATCCCGCGAACGCGCCGATTCGAGTGCAGATTCGATTGCGTCACAAGGTTCAGTGGAGTTTGGCGAGTTCAATTGGAAACAAGACGAAATTTGTGCGAACGATATCGCCGACTTGGACGACCTGGATGCGCTTTTAGACTTTGACGATTACTGCCTGGACTATCTGATTGACATTCTCGGTCCAAGCGTGTGGGTATGATTCGAATCCAGGTTGATGCAATTTGTTGGTTCCGTGTGACTCAATACTTGCACAACATAATTTATAGTGCAACCAATGTGAATAATGTACTCCTTTCTAGACGATGTATCGGAATCGTGCACCCTTCCCTGTTCCATCCACGTCTTGACCAAACTGCCTTCTTCGGATGCTATATTGTTTGTGGTTATCCGCCTATATTTGCGAGTAGGAAGCCTAACAGCAGAGCCTCGTGAATGCTTGTATTCTTATGGAACAGAGCGCCTACCACCGCAGTGCATTCATCCAAGTCTTCCAGCTCTCAAGTCGAATGCGCGACACTGATCACACCTGAGCTCTCTGCGAGCACGCGATGCTGGCCAAAGGGAGAACGTATTCAGAGTTTACCATTATGGGTATTTTTTCTCTTCCCGCAGGTGCTTTTCACCCAAATGTCCCAATAGCGCAAGAAGGACACTCTGCTGTGGCACTTTTGTTGAAGAGGAGACCGTGTTCCGTCCCGCCACTTTCGGGAGCTACCATTCGTGAGCCATACACTTCGGTCCCTCGCATCAACACGCGAGTCACGATTGACACTCGGTCTCAGAACATGTGGGTGCAAAACCAGGCCGTAGGTCTACATCGCGTTGATTGCAGATCACAAAGACAACTGCCGATTTGGGTCTCTGGAAGAGAGAGAGACACACACACAAAAAGAATACGTGACACTCGTTCCAATCGGCGAAAATTTCACCATCTAGAATCATACCCCTCCCTCGAATTTGCCAATCTGTTCCCCAGTCGCCTCAAATGTGTGGATGCTTCAATGTTGACCCTGCTGATAAACACATTGCACGTGTTCAAGACGCCGCACATCTTGACGTAAGTCGAATCATTTTGCGCACGACACAGGTCATTTCGATGACGTGCAGGGAAACTGCAGGATAGGTGATGATTCTATCGAAACAAGAGATCGCAACTACCGAATTTATGAGTCATGCATGCCCTGTGTAAACGAGGATATCCTAGTGTCTGCTTTGACGACGAAGTCTCGGCGCAGTGCCGGTTGCTTGCTTGGGATGTGAATAAGAAAGTGTCCGCTTGCTGTCCAAATCCTGTGCTGAATACAACACGAAGGAAACAACATGTGCCAAGATATGTGTTTTCTCGGGCATCGATGACTGAAGGTAGCATTCGTCATAAAATGTGCACGTCTTGACTGTACGGCCACTGCAAACCTTAAACTTGATGGACAGTCATCTTTCAGATGTGTGTGCCACATACTCTTTAAATTGCTATACGTGTCACACAGTGCGTTTAAATTTGTACGCATGTTCCGTGACAGCTGCAACATGGTCGCATTTGCGCAGAGAGAACTTGTGAAAGAAGCAACATGCGCCGGTGTCATTCTTCTTCTTACAAGAGAGGACTTTTGAAAGAAGCAACAGATCTCAGCTCTCACTGCCAGACCGCACACCACATCGGACCCGTGCGCACCCTTACCCAGTACCCTTTACGTTGTGGCGGTGGTGCTTCATTTCGATGGTCCGACACTTCAATGAAGATGGAATTGCCGTCACGGACACTGGGAAACCATGCTTAACTGCTAGTATTCTGTTCAAGTCGACAGAAAGTTTTGGAGGAGATAGAAGTAGAGAGATTTGGGCTGTCGATAATGTACCGGTACGGGTGACATCGCTGAAACTCCTTCTCTTATCAAATGTGAGCATGCGCTGTTCGCGTGATGCAATGCACTTTTACCTGTTTCATTGCTGAGCTCGAACCATGCTTGATTTGGTTTTACAAGTCAGGCAGGACGCAACGACCCGTGGATTTTGTGTTCGCATCTCGCTGATTGAGGGACTCGAAAGCATTTTCAGGAGTTCGCCAAGATTGTGGGAAGAGCATCAGAATCAAATAAACAGTCACAAACTCGGCTCAGAATGTATCATTCTACCTTTTGTGAACTACACCATCAAAAGTACCCAACAAATGCTGCCACCCCAAATTACCCACCTAATAATGTGTCCAATGCTGCACTACGCCAGTGTGACACAGCACAACACTGATTTGATTCAGTATTATATGATACGTCCACAGAAGGATGTGTTCTTTCGTGGTCATTCGTTGCCACATCCATTTCGCTCCTCCGATCTAACCGAACTGTAGCTTGTTTTTGATCCCATCCGCCGAGGTGGTGCACCCGACAATCGACTAATGCGCTACCCACAAGTGCCGCCTGTGGTGCGTACCCTATTACGACACCCAATGCCGAGTTCTCGAACATCGCCGCCCGCACTTCACGCACATACCCATTCACGTCAGGCAACTTGTGTTTGTTCTTCCGATCCGAATGTTTTGTTTTTCTCCGATATCCATCTTACGTCCTCGCCTCGATGGATCGGTCAATGATGAATATCAAGGCGATACAGACTCTCCGTTGTGAATGCACATGCGCGAAAGCGAGCAATCTGACACCATCATTTCCCAAAATCTGGAGCTAGAAACAACCAACTACCAAGCAACCGCTACGAGCACCACTATGGCCAGCAACAACAGCAGCACCGTTGAGCATGGGGTCTGGTCCGAAGAAGAGCACGACAAGTTCCTTGTTGCGCTGAAGGTATATCCGAGGGGTCCATGGAAGAAGATTGCCGAATCAATCGGAACTCGGTCGGCCCGTCAAGTGCAAACGCATGCCCAAAAGTATTACGAGAAAGTTGCTCGCCGCGTACGTGGGTTGCGAAAGGATCGCAAGAGGCTGGTTCGGCCAGAACACCGCCTTGATGAAGACATGGCTACATTATGCAAAGTCGCGGAAAACGAAGCGAGCGTCTCGCGACTTGGTCCGATTCGAAACGGACTCAATGCTGTCCGCGCCATTCCACGCGAAGTGTTCGCTTCAGGTCAAAGGCACGTGGATGCGGGAGGAGAATACTTCAACACAGGGCTTGAGGCAAATCAAACTCAGAGTCGACGTGATTCGATCGAGTCGTTGTTGGAAGAAGAAGATGATGACGATTGTGGCGACACAACAGCCATGAACGGAACCGCGGAATCGGACGGCAGTGACTCGCTCCTGGGCATTGATCAAACGTACTTGGACTACTTGATTACGATCCTGGATTCTTGCGAGGGGGATTCATGTTAAAATTGCTCAGACTATAGTGAGGATCGTGTACTGTTTTATCTGTGGAAGCAGGGACCAAAACGAAATTACAATAGCTCAAATGAATTGAAAAAACAGTCAAACAGTATGGCCACAACAGCAATTGCAAGTATAAGGATCAAATCGAAAATTAACGAAACGCTACAATTGCATTTGGCGAAGAATAACGATTTTGGGCTGAAAACGACAATTGAATCGAATTTGGTTCCTCGCGTGCTTCAGTGAGATGCCTGCAATGAGTTTCATCGTATGACCAAACGTCTTCAATGTCGCTTCTTGTCTAGCCCGAGCGTGCTTCGTGCATACCCTTATGTATCAAACGTTGTGGCATCTTGCACTGTGTCGGATATTGAGGGTTTGAGGTGGGCTTGTGGGTACAACTCGAGGTATCAGAGAAAGAGTCGGTGCTCTGCGTTTTCTTCCAAATAATAAGGCCGTGATGGCACACAAGTTCAGTTTTGGCAGAAGAGTTATTTTGAAAACTTGATAGCAGAGAACGATTGTTCTGAAAAAACAAGTAAAGCTTAGCTGCCAAACGCCTTGCTCTGAGTTTGAAGTCGGCGGGTGCGTGGGGTATTAGTCACAACTATGACTACGACCAGTCACAAATTTGTTGTGACCGACATATAACGGTGTATGTCTAACATGAGGCGCGGTTCGTGCAGCCACAACAGCAAACGAGGCTAGACAACCTGGATGCATTGGACAGTTCCCTGTTAAGTGTGGGCGTCATCTACGGCAATGAATTTGGCTCTGCTGCCGAGTCAGATCATGCGGATTCAATGCCTCTTCCTGTGGTTCGAGTTGCCGAAATCAAGCGAGTGCTCTTATGAAGACAGCAGAGAGTGTAACGCAAGAGCCACAAGCATGCTTTTACTTTTCGGATTTCGTTATTTGGTGACTTCTGATACCGGAGCGGGAGGGGGTTAAATGCCATTTAGGTTCTTAAGTGAAGTTGAGCAAAGACCGGAAAAGCAGTCTGGAAAGCAGGAAGTGGGTATACCCGAAAATGGTTCTCTAGCAGCACTTTTATATATGCATCCATGTGTGCTGACTCGATATCAACTCCCCATCTTCCTCCTCATGTCACAACATGATATGAACACTGTTGACAATATCTGCATGATTCTGTGCATGTACCTAAAATGCTATGGCAGTGTTCTCGAATTGTCGTTCATTGTACCCCTCGATAACCTGCAGGCACCAAAGGGCACAGAATACAGTGTAGTTGTGGTCTTGCGCTTCGAGTAAAGGTAGATGCGGTTGGGCATGGATGAAGGGTTCCTAACGCGTCTGACAGAGAACAAAATGTCCACATCCTGTATGGGATAAACCCACCGCAAATCGCACGATGATCAGACCGTCGCCTGTATGTGCATGAGTTTGACTTGTAGCACTGCTCAAAATGACAGAGGAAGCAATGTGTCGTACGGCATTGCGGGCATGTCCGAAATTGGGTATGCTTGAAAATGCTGGAGTTTGGGCAGGATGTACCCAGTATGCCGCTGTGTGCATGTTGCTAGATATGCTTTGTATTGATTAATAGTCTGCAGTCACTCGCACAGTCGAAGGCATAGCGTGTTTGACATCGCGCAATTCTCGCATGCACATTGTGATACTCAGTTTCAGATTTCCTGATTGAAAAACAACAACAACAACAACACCGATGCAAGTCCATAAATGAAGCGACCATGAACGCCACTACGATCCAGACATCCAAGTCGAAGGCAACGTCGATCACTCGGCTATGGTCGGAAGACGAGCACGATAGATTTCTCGCTGCTCTCAAGAAATTCCCACGAGGTCCCTGGCGAATGATCGCCGCTCAGGTTGGCACTCGCACTCCGCGTCAAGTGCAGACCCACGCTCAAAAGTATTACGAGAAAGTCGACCGACGTTTGCGCGGCCTGCGCAAGGACCGCAAAAACGTCGTACGTTCCGAGCACCGGCTCGACGAAGACATGGAGCATTTGTGCCAGATCGTCGATCACGGTGCTGAAAATTCGCGGATTGGACCGTTTCTTGGTCGAGGCTTGAGTGCTCTTGTTACTGTGTTCGCCATAACATCCAGCGCCACCGAATCTGCCCGCACCGAAGAAAGCGGTCTTTCCCAATCTAATGCATCTGGCTCCGATCTCGCAGTGCCCAGCGACGTGCTGAGCGCCAACGACGCGACTGGAACATCTTCGCTAGCTGATTTGGACGAGACCTATCTGGGATATCTGATGGAAGTCCTGGAATGTGCAAGCGAATGCGCAAGCGACGATAACAGCTCCGAGTTTGACCTAGAGTAGAGTAAACATAGACGATTTGGACAAACTAGATTAACGAACCCCAGGCATTCTGAAGAAAGTGAAAATAAAACTCAGGTGATATCCTCCAGCACTCCAACTCCGAATGCATATCACTCTGCTGCCCAGCAAAGTTGAAGTATATCTATTGGAACACGGCCAAATTAATGTCTTACCTACCTCCCAAATGCTTGATACAGACTTGTCGAATGGAAAATGACACCACAACAATCTGCCAGTTTTCCTTTCTCCATCTTGAGATAAGTCTCTATCATTGTAGAACGCTTGCTAGTCTATCATATTGCAGGGCGAAATGCACAGTGTCAAAGTACCAAAGCTAGTCACGCAAGCAAATACTACATAAAACTAGAACAATTCTCCGCAATCGCTGTCTCGGGAGGCTGCACATAAATGTCTTCGTTTATACGTGTTTCTCCTGGAAGCGAAATGCCATATGGAAGCAATCAGCATCATGTGCAAAACGAGTGCAACATCAAAGCTACAGGCTTGTTTTTCAGCCACTACCTAACAGTTCAGAGTAAACCCATTGATCATGCTGTTATCCACTGCCCTGATTACAGCAGCAGCAAACAAATGCGCGCTTCGAGTAAACAGTAAAGGTATCTTCTACAGCCAACGTCAAGCACATGAGCTAAAATGCAGAACTTTCAGCAAAGTGAAGAGCGCAGCCACTACTGCTGCTATATGTCAGTCTTGCTCATTCGCTGAGCAAGAAATGAACCCAGCGGTTTTCTCGATCCCGTCTCAGTCGACTTTGCTGACTCGCAGAACTTGACAATGTCATAGTCAATACGGTGCTCCACTCGGACGACGTTGATACGATCTTTGCGCAACCCGCGTAGTCGGCGCTCGACTTTTTCGTAGTATTTTTGTGCATGAGTTTGCGCTTGACGCGCAGACCTCGTTCTAACTTGGTCAGCGATTCGTTGCCAAGGTCCGCGAGGATACATTCTGAGAGCAACAAGAAACCTGTCGTGCTCTTCTTTCGACCAGACACGGGCGTTCGAGGAAACTGTCGCTGTGGTGTTCATGACGACTTGAGTAGACTTGATCGTAACCTGGTTGGATCGCGAATGCTAATCTGCGGATCATCTTGGAGCGCGTCGTGCCGGAATCTTAGAAGAGGATCTCCACGCACATCTGGCAAGTGCATCTGCTCCTTTCATCCCAGTCGTGGGCTCAGCACTTGGCAGGGCGACGTTTTCTTACAGTATGCATGACCGTACGAACCTCAAGAAGTCTAAGCACCTTACCCAATATCCCTTCCCTCCCCGAGCATACTGAACCTAAGAAGTGTGCACAACGCCGTACGAAAAGTCGGAAAACTTACGTCTGAACTCGGTCCCACACATGCGCAAGGTGTACAGCGCCGTACGAAATGAACGAAGAGCATCGTTTGGCAGGCATACTCACAACAAATGAGACAGCGAAATACAGGAAAAGAAACATGGAACGTGCTCACTAATTCCCACCTATGAAAAACGGGGATCTCAACAATTTACTTGATGTGTTAACGACAGCTTGACCTTTTTCCCTTGCATATTGTCGAGGTGCACGACAAGAGCGCACAACAAATTTGGACTCTGGAGTAGCGTAAAATGTATTATAGGAATTTACTCCTGAGCCCAGTTTTCAAGTTTAGTTGTGCATATCCAAAATCGCCTTTCATGCAATATGCTACAGGATTGATGAAATAAGCGTGATGCCCTCAGGGTCAGATAGCATTGAATCTCATCTCTGTTGGATGTCATTCATAATAGTATTGATAATATAATACTAGGAGCTTTATTCAGAGACATGCTGTCTATCACCAACTTGTTTTCGTAGCACCGCAGTCATCCGCACATAACGGACCGACTGCGCGAAAGCAAACGCAAGTAGATTCATGAGTGGGGAAATAAATGCAGTATGCCGCTTGAAGCGTGCAGTTCAGCGAAGAGAGAAACACTGAAGAAATGGGATGGCATTTGTGCAGACACAGTCCAAGAGGGTTTCAAAAAGACAAACTTGGCGCAAGTTGAAAAAGAGATAGATTTTTTAAACTAGTGAAGCTGATGGCGTTGCTTGCTTTGATACTGCTCAGGGTGGTTGAAGCTGAGCTTCGTGAAGCCAACTCAGTTGACACTAGGCGGGGATTTTGTGATAGTTCACTCGAGTTTGATGAGGAGGCATACATTTCGAGTCGGAGGATTAAACAAAAATGAACGAGTTTGCATTTGCATTTGCTTGCGTAAAAAGGCAATGAAATACGAATGCGGCAGGTTCCTCTCATAGAGCATGATTTATGCTGTAGTGTGGTTCCCAAGCACCCAGCA
The DNA here is from genome assembly GCA_006386115.1 of Globisporangium splendens. NCBI lineage: Eukaryota > Oomycota > Peronosporomycetes > Pythiales > Pythiaceae > Globisporangium > Globisporangium splendens. Next base: position 26,308 of record VFIW01000128.1, read on the forward strand.
AAACTTTATAAAACCCATTAAAAACCTGCCCATTTTGATCACAAGGTTATAGAAATGAAGAAGGTTCTTGAACCAAAGGGCATTTTTTGGACAAGTCGACTGCCCAAGGTTTTTTTTTTTTCCGTGTGTTTTCGACAGGTTTAAATTGATATATAACCGTATTATTCATATCTCCCTCCCTCCAAAATCTGCGAATATGAACTGCATCGAAATAGCGATCACAGTCATCCAAACACAGCGGCCAACCTCTTCTTGATATCAAACTCTGACCCACAAGTTGTCTGCGCCACAACTACGCTATTGTAAATGGAGCAGTAAAGTCTCTTCTGTTTGTGGTTTTGCCAAAAAAGAAGAGGAAAACCAGCGGCAGTTGTCATTCAAGACAGTGCCGTTCCAACGGACAGCTTTCCCAGGGCAGATGTTTGGAGCAACAAGTTATTTTCTTCAGAAGACTTCTTGCAATTTAAGGACTAGCTTCAACTAGCGACTAGAACGGCCCCTGAACCAACCGAACTGCGTCTGCAGCAAGCGATGCCGAAACTGACCGGGAGTGTTCAAGATGGATTCCGTGCGCTTTCCGCCAAAAATGCATTTGAACTTACTTTTGGAAATTCCTCTCACAATAACACACAGATAAGATAGGGGTAGGACTAAACACTCTTTCGGTGAGGGAGACAATCACCCCTCCAACAAATGATCCTCCCATAATTCATTCAGCACCAAAAATGGCAATATGGGATCTCCCGATTTGCATATCAGCAAATCCCCCTAGTACTTGATGATTCGCTTCAAAATTGATAGTTAATGAAGCCATTTTGACATCCCTAAAGGGGCTGAAAGTGAGAAGCAATGAGCGTCTGTACGGCATCGCCACCACTCACGGCGGTAGGGGGTAAAGTGGGTGTGGACCTTGAAAATCCAGCGTTGTGGAGTCGATTTGAGCTTGCACTTCGACCAGCGATCTCTTTTCGAAGTGCATGTGACCACCGCTGCAGTTGTGAAGGAGCAATGAAGTCACTGATTAAAGCTATTTCACGAAGACACACACAAAAACGGTGTTTTTGGGCGAGAGACTTGCATCACGTGCTGAAAGATCAGAATGTGTGGCCTCTGTGAGCAGCGGGAATAGAGTTTCGAATCAGACAGCAGGTCGTTGGACACTTGTGTTTGACCCTGATCACCCGATGAACAATGTGGCTTCTTCCGGATTAATGAGAGACCAAAAAGGGTTGTGCTTTCCCCTGCGCCTATTTGGCGCCGTCATCAACATCTTCCTCATTGCATAAACTCAGCCAAGTATTTGGTGTGTCAACGCACCTGGTGCTGCCTTCCATGCATTTCTACAAACGTGGAGGCTGTGATGGAGCGCAATCTTGCTGCCATGACGCACAGTTTCCTTGTGTCTGTCATCTCGCGCATACTTGCGTCCAAAATTTCGGACAGTAGTATCAGCTACGCAGCTATTCACACTTCAAAGCAAAATCGTACAGTGAACAAGAGCGTACTGTTCGATGATTCAATTGATTCTGTTAGTATCATACAACCAATGATACCGGGGGTGTCTGAATACCAGCAAGCTCATCTCTTTCCAGCAAGCAAATAACAATGCCGTGCTCTTACACACTGCACATGTACAGTAGTAAGAGCACGGAGACGTCCGTTGGCCCTCGTTCAGAGCTTCATCAACTAGCAACATTGAGTAATTGACGCCAACAGCGCTTCGGATATGTCCGTTGAACTGAACGAGGTCAGCCGGTTGAAGGTCTCTTTTTTGGAAGTGGGCACATGCACCCTTGCGTCCATCTCCTCTTTAGCAGAACGGACAGCAAAGAAGCGACGAAGGAATGCATGCATGAACCCAATGCAGCACCACAGAATAGAGACCAACCGGTTAACAGCATCAACTCTGCCCCGTCAGTAAGACCACAGAGCATGACGCCGCCATCGGCAACGGCTCTCGTCGCACAAAATGGGTGACTCATGTCGCTCGCCAGTGGTGCCAACCTTCACGGAAGAGCTCTCGTATCGCGCTAACATAAGCAGGAACGCCTTATCGGTTAGAGCGATTAGAAGCAAGTCAATGCAAATGCGCGCGAACAAGCGCCATTATTATGTCGTAAAAATTGATAAGCGACCGATCTGATCATCGGAGATCTCAACTCGGAGATCTTTCTCTCGGCATTTCGGGTCTCTTGAATGATGAATGGCAGTATGAAAGGAATGGCGTCTGACTTGCTGCTGAGAGAGTCCAGCCTGGTGCGCCAACTGATTTATATCACGGCAAATTCGTGGCCGAGAAAGCATTTCCGTCGCGTTCAAGCTGGCTGACGGTGCGAAGGAGCAAGCTACAGACGTGGTGCCATTGTGGATATCTTCAATTGCTTTTCGCTGCACAGCGTCTGCTATCATAGTACTACTGTACGCAAGACCAAAAGGGAAGCGCCAGACACACATTCGAATCAGTCTTATGGCACGCCAAATGTAAATGACCCATTGGACGAACTCGAAGGCTCTTTTATATCAACAAGCCTGAGATTTTAGACTTGTGCCACCTCAGAGTATGCAAAAATCAAGTGTACTTGAGCAGCGCATTCTTTTTTCTTGTGTGCACAGAATGGTGGTGAACCCACCCGCGCTCTGTGGGTTGATTTCGTTCTCACAGCCTCACTCGAGAGATCATCTCCTCAGCCGTAGGCATCCTCTATCTACGATACTACAGACCAAGGAAGTCACCCAATGCCACCCGAGTCCCGCGCAACCCAGACGAAGGAGAGACGACCCATTCTGTGATTTCCTTGATCTTCGAAAAGCTCAACTAGGTCGAAAGCCCAGCCGAGTGTTCTCGCTGCCTGTGTTGATCCGAATGAACGACGTCGCGCAGTACCCGGTGTTCTCATTCTCGTCGTCGCCCAGTATGGCGAACCAACAGCAGCAGCCCAGACAGCGCGCCAAGGGCATTTGGTCAACGGAGGAGCACGACCGGTTCCTGGACGCGCTCAAAAAGTACCCACTGGGTCCGTGGAAGACGATCACGGACCACGTGGGCTCGCGCTCGATCCGCCAAGTACAGACTCACGCGCAAAAGTACCAGGAAAAAGTGCTGCGACGACTGAACGGCTCGAGCAAGGCCAAGGTGTTGCGGCTGCGGCAGGAGCACCGCATCGACCACGACGTGCTCGAGTCGCAGGCGCTGATCGGGACTCCGGGGGAACGTCGCAAGTCCGCGCGCAAGTCCACGCGCAGCAAGCTCAATGCATCGCTGGCCACCGCGGAAAGTCGAGACAGGCAATCACTCGAGGACGGACAGGAACAGGACGTGGATTTAGATGAGAACCAGTGGGACGACGACGACCTCTTCCGCATCTCACTCTCGGAGTTCTACGACGAAGAAGACCTCGCCAAGCTGGAGACCCAGGCGGACGAAGCCGACGATGGAGATGACGATGACGGAGACGACAAGAACCTGCCGAGTCTGAGCGAATGCCTCGACTTTTTCATCACATGCTTCTCTTCTACGACGACGAGTGCGAGTGCACAGCCGCGCTGAATAGGAAAACAGATACAGGCAACACAGATCACACAGGAAGAAATGAAGCAGTCGGGGATCAGAAGTGGTGCATGCGTTGATCCATCGACCCCAGTTCCCACACAGACGCAGAATCATAATATAGTGAACTGATATTTATCCCACGCACACAAAAGATACCGAAGCGCTCGACGATGCGAATGCTAAATGAGTGAAGTATGTTGTCCCTCAGACGGTCGAAACTGCGCATCGTTTCTGGGTAGAAGTAGAATTACGCCTGACTTCTTTTGTGATATCCTCTAAATTGGAAAGAACCAGAGACCCCCTTGGCATTCTTAGGCATAGAATCGTACATGCCTTTTGAACAAGTTGACAGTACTTTACAAAAAATGATGCAATCTCATTTTTTTACTTATTCTTTGGACGACTGTAGACGAACGCACGCAAAACTCGCGCTACATGGAAGGAAGGCGCTCTCTACCAGCCAGTCAATTGGGAGGACACATATATAGACACGACGAGAAGCTTACTTCTGGCACTTGTTGGAGCGCGTGACGAGATCCTTGACGTTCTTGTAGCTCAGACCGGTCTTGGTGACGGTGTTGAGCGACGGCGTGCTCTTGGGGAACCAAAGGAAGTCCGGGTGGTTGTCGTTCGACGCCCAGAGCCACTCCCCACCGATGATGTTGTCCTTCGAGTCGAGTTCGAGGAGGTACGTGTAGTCGGCGCCCGTGGTGTACGCGTCGACGCGGCCAGTGTCCACAAGCGGACCATCCTCAAGGGCTTCGACGATCCACGACATGCGCATCTTGACGTACACGATGCTGCTAGCCTTGTTGTTGAACGGGTACGCGTTCGTGGCGTAGAACGTCTTGGCGGCGTCCTTTGGCTTGAAACGCTTCTGTTCCTTCACCTGGAAGCCACGCACCGGCTGGTTCCACACTTCGGCACCAGCCGTGACATCGACGATGAACGACTTCTTGAAACGGCCGAGGATGTTGGTCACGGCGATGTGGAAGAAACCAGGACCCAAGTCGCGGTACGCCGGGTCGACGTGACGACCCCAACGGTCCTTGGCGTCGTTGCCACCGTTGTAGCGCACGCCCGTGAACACCGTCTCGATGTTCGCACCATCGTAGATGTCCGTGACGAGCGCCTTGATGTCGAGCGGCTGGAACGTGATGCCGTTCTGCGTGACAGCGCAGCGAGGCTCTGGTTCCAGGATCGCCGCTGGCGACCACGCGTGGCAGATACCGAACCACGTTGGGATGCAGTAGCCAGTGTTCTGGCCCGCGCGCTTGCCACAGGCGCTACTGTCGTTCAGCGACGCACAGTCGGCCGTGGTCGTGCACTGCTTGCGGGTCACCTGCGACAGCACGCCGTTGGACTTGGAGACGGCTTCGGTGAACTGGTTCACGTTCAAGCCGTACGCCTTGGCGTACTTCTCCGAGGCACTCGGCTGGCCCTTGTCCCAGACGTAGTTGATGCCATCCTCGTAGATCGGCCAGTAACTGCTGGGCCATGGCGATGGGAGAAAAACACCCTTGGTCGGCAGCTTCTTGATGCGCGTCTCCATCTTGGTCTTGAAGTGGGTCTCGAGTTTGGCGATATCGTTGCTGCTCCCCTCCTGTTGACGCAGGCGACGAGCCGCGGCGTTCACCGTACCAGGAAGGACCGTCGCAATGTAGTCATCGACGGCGTCGTCGATGCCGTCATTGTCCAAGTCGACGCCGAGCGTGATGTTGGCCGTGTGCGGCGCCGTCGAGTTGACCAGCAGCGTCGCGTCCACGGGCGCCACATTCTTAATCGTGGCCTCATCGGGGAGATCCCGGTTCTCCTTGATGATAGGAGCCACAACCGTAGCCGGCACCCATCCGGCGAACGCGGGGTGCAAGTGACCGAGCGCCACGGTCTCACCAGGAGTCACAGGGTTGGACTCGAGCGACGTCGCGTGAACATCTCCGAGCAGAGCGGACGCAGCGAGCGCCGTGAACGCGATCAGGAACTTTGGCGACGCCACCATCTTGTAGTTAGTACTTGCGTGTAGCGAGAGAGCAGCAAGTGGGGGGATATGTAGACTGGTAGTTTCCAGCTGCGGCGTGAACGACAGAGGAAAATAGCGGAATGACCCGATTCCATCTCCATCCACGCGCGCTGCGCTCTCTCACGCGTAGCTGTTCAGTCCGTGGAGTGCGTCATTTCTATGCTTGCTGGGTGGCATCAGCAGTGGTCCTTCCCACCATGCGCTCACCTCCTGCTCCCTCCCCCCATCGTAGCTCTTGTGTCCAGCATTGCACACCAATACAGTAGGAAACCAGATGGGATCCAAAACCGCCGAGAGTCAGTTCAGCCTCACTTCGAAACGGTGTTCTTCTACCGTTTCACATCGTTCAAGTTTGCACTCATTCGAACCTGTTCTAATCAGCAAAGTGATTCTTAACTTCTGCGAAAAGGTTAGGTACACAAATCGTTCAATTGTGTGTTATTGTTGACCTCCTCGGATCAGTCAAGAGATGGGTTGTTACAGATAGAAACCTCTTTAAGTCCCATCAAACACGATGATCAAGACACATAATCCTGTTTACAACTGGTACATGGCGTTTTATTGTTGAATCTGACGGTCGAAGTGGGTGATCTCGCACCTACTGACGCATTTCTCGAAAATCGAGTTTCTTTGGCACATAACTCAGATGGGGAGGGAAAACAAGCCCACACGCTCAAGGTCCGTTCTGACGACTCTTTGCTTGCTTGCTTGCTTGAACCAAAGAGTGCCGTGAAAACGACACATACAAACAACAATGCCGGATTGTGAGCATGCTGGGGGATAAGGAATGCACCGAAACTCGACTTTCGAGCTCCTTTTCGGTGCACCATTATATGTCCCGATTGTGATTTGCATTCAAGTATTAAAGAGACAGATTGGACAGCTTGCTGCGAGCAAACCAGGTGGATCCGCGACTTCGCCTCGAGTAACAAATATTAGAGGAATCTTGAGCCTTGGAGGTAGAGGCGATGCGGTCCGGACCGATTCCGGAGCAGACCCACTCCTTTACACGAATTGTTGACTGTACTGCGACAGCCCAAGTTGCCGCCTTATCCGAAATCTTGATTTTGCGTATAATCTGAAGTCTGATTCACGATGGCGAGGCACTCGTGTTGCTATGAGGTGCAGAGCGCTGGCGATGTCTTGCCTCTGTTGCATTTGCAAAACCAAGGACAGAACGTGCTTTTGATGCTCGCATGTCTAATGACTGCGCGTGTGTGCCCTTTTCAAGAAGTTAACAAGTCTCGTGGACAGTTGTACGTGATTGTCTAATCCATTGCAAAGATCCATCGCCAGTAATGGTCAGTAATGGCACCGGATATTATTGAAGGGAAGACCTGTTGTTGATGTTTTACTAAATGTCAGTGGCATTTCTATGTGTGTTTCTCTCTCGTATTTCAGTGTTATGCAATGCGGGGACGACGTGCCTCTTTTGAAAACTGGATGAAGGAACTCGTGAATATGATGTATTCTCTGTCAAAACAACTGCATTATCTTGTGTGTGCGTCATTCCAGAGTTCTTTTTCATGCTATGGAGCGGATCAAGCACTGCAGACTGCACGGCACCATTCGCGTTGTCCATTGACAAGTCCACGGAGCGCTTTGCGACAGTCCTAAAACCATTGATTTGCCGTGATGCGGAGTCATCGGATCGCCAAAAGTCTACGTTTTCGAAAGTACGATTTTCGAAACCCAACTTTTTGACGAACTCTATAGAAAACCTCTCTATGTATTTTGTATTTTGGCAGCTGCAACTTGAGACAATCCAGTCCGAGGAGGACAATCGAGTCAGACCATTGGTATCCGCATCATGTCGCGCTACGTTTCAATTTCGAAGAGCTACAGCCGACGGCGACAGCTCAAATAGACATGTGCATGTTCACGTGTGAAGGGGTGGCATCCAGCGCGAGGAAGCAACAAGCGAGTCTTCGGTGGGGCGCTCGTGCCTTCGTTGCGCCGTCTTCATCTTGACACCGTTATCATTGTGATCTCTGTTAGATGGCACGATCGTGGACGGCGCTGCGTCTTCCAGTTGGTGCTGCAACTGCGTCCACGCCATCGTGCGCTTGTGCATCGTTCGTGAAGCAGACTCCTTGGTGCTCGCGTGGTCCCCGGTCGCCTTTTGGAAGCCTAACAGGATATCATGGCGTCGAACGTTGCGCTGGAAGATCGCCTCCAGCTCGTCGCCGTTCAGACTCGCGTCGAGTTCGTCGTCCTCGTCTTCTTCGTCAAGAAGATGCAGCCACCTGGCTTTGGAATGTTGTAAAACGGTTGACGGATTCCATGACGATGCGAGATCCTCCTCAACTCTTGCAGAGCTCGCATTCCGATATGCTGCGCCACTGATGCCGTCTACGCTGCTTACGGCATGCGGGACAGGCGATGCCGAGTATCGCTGTCGGGATTCGTCGTGATTGTTTCGGACACCTTGCACGAAGAACCTAAGTGTGTCGCTCTCGTCGCGTCGAGTATCTTCAGAGAGTTGCTGGTAGTTGCTTCGCTTCGTTCTAGGCGGCGCTGCACTTGGTGGTACTGCCTGTGGATCCTCTTGCTGCGTACGCACGTGGCCATCGAAGTATACCAACTTGCTGTCGCACTGAAGAGAGGCACGAGCAGTGACGGACTCGGATTCGGTTTGTATTGACTGGAAGATCGACTGAGAAGACTGCGATCCAAGCTCAACCTCTTCAACGGAATCTCGCTGACGCTGTTGCTGGAATATGTGACTACCACTGGATCGTTCCATTTGGCGATGTCGCACTGGTGGAGAATGCTGTTGGTTGGGACTGCTTTGGTGATACGAGCTGTGCTGCCGACGCTCCACAATAGAAGCATTCCTTTCTGGCACAAATTGCAGTTCGTTGTGCTCAATCAGTGAGTTTCGCTGAGATTGGAGTAACAGCTGCTGTTTCTGAAGAGACTGTTGCTGTCGCTTGAAATTTTCCAATTCCTGTCGATGCACGTGCTCTCGGTGCTCTAGTTCCTCTCGAAGTTCATTGCGGAGCTGCTCCAAGTCTGAAAGCGTCGGGATCGGATCATTTGTGGGCTGCGCGTGCCGCTGAATCTGGACTTGAGCCTGATGAAGTTGGTCCACGAGTTGCCGCTGCCGCATCAGCTCCTCTTTCATCTCGTCATACTGTCGAAGAAGTATCATCGGGTCAACATGTGGGGCTACTTGGTGCTGTGATGGCGAATGTGCATTCCAAGGAATCATTTCTTCTACCTGATGATGTCATAATGACCTTGCCGCCCGTGACTCGTTCCTTGCCGCTCAATCTCTTTGTCGCGTTGCTTCTGGAGATCGCGCTGTTGCACTTGCTGCGCGAGTGCCTGCGCGTACGTCTGCTGCCGGCACCGCTGTTCCTCCTTTTGTCTCGCAGTGATGGGATCCATGGCTCCATGATGGAGATGTTGCTGCTGCTGGTAATGCACCGCTGCAACTTCAACTCAGTCTCCCGCCTTTAACGAATAACAGGCACACGATTGCCGCTTGGTTGGAGCTGTTTTTACATGACGAAGTCGCCCAAATCGGAGCTGCATAAATTCAGAATCCAAGCTCCAAGGCAAGAGGAAAGTAGTATGCATGGGATACATTTCTTAGTGACTCGAGCGCAGCAATTTTGACTTCTGGCCAACGAAAAGCCACGGAGTGCTTTCATGTTCATATCCCTAGCCTTTGGTGACCACAAACTCATCGTAGACAACGTCGTCGTGCGTGCCGATAAGCGTAAACGTAAGCGACCCGCGTGTGGTTTTCAATGAGGAAATGCCGTAATGCGCTCGGTCCGACACGGCGACCCACTCGACTTGGGTGGCGTTGTGGAACTGGTCGTGGCCCTCCGAGTTGCCTGCGGCGCCCGTCACAAGGTACACAGGCGCTTTGGGTGCTGTGTACGTTTTCCCATCTGAGGAAACACCGTCAGCGATCTTTTTGCCTTTTGCGATCGGGAAATGCCGCTCGTAGGCGTGAACGTGGCCGGCCACGACGACGTCGACTTTGTACCTGAGGAAAAGTGCCTCGAACGCGCGCTGGAGTGCACTGGACACACCCGTGGGGTTGCCGTCACCGTCGACCGCGTTAAGCGTGTACATAGCGCGGTGCATGCCGACAATGAGCCACGGGACGGCGTCGCGATTCGCGTTTGCTGCCTTCAGATCAGCTTCGAGCCACTGCAGCTGGTTGCCAAAGTGGCCGTTGAGGTTCTCGCCCATGAACGAGTTCTCAGGCGCGTCAGGAAAGTCCGTCTCGGACGAGATCGACGTGAAGTGCAGGGACGCGTAGTCGAAAGAATACCACATGTTCTTGACGCCGCCGCTCTCGGTTGACGGCATCTTGAAACGCACATTGAATGCACTGTAGTTGCCAAGTTGCTCTTTTTTCGACGCCGACAAAAAGCACAATGGCGAGTGACACTCGGCTTCGTGGTTGCCCACGAGCACCATGTACGGCACTTTACTCATGATCGGCGCGAGCGAGTTCATCTAGCGGTTGTATGTCTCTTCGTAGTGGAAGCCCGTGACCTCGTCCAGGCTCAAGAACGCGTTGTCGGCGTACGAGATGTCACCGATGTGGTAGATGAACGCTAGGGGTCGCGTCAAATTCGCGAGGTATGCGGATGTGGCACGCGCATTCTCGTCCAGACCGAAGTCGCCATACACGAGCACTTCAAACGCGTCGTCTGTGGTGTTCGTACCATTGCTGGCGTCACCAGCATCAATCGACGCTGTTGGTGGGCTCCGAGCCGTGGTGAAGCTGGAGATGACACTCGATTCATTGTCATCACAGGATCCACAGCCCACCTTGAAAAAGTAACACGTGTTTGCCTTTAGTCCTGACAGCGTCGCGTGGTACGTATACAGCGAGTAGTGCCTATCCGAGTAGTACGACGCAGCTTGGACATCCACATTGTCGTCTTCTACTAGCTTCACAGTCGCCTGCGACGTGCCGAGCCACACTTTCGGGTCGTCCACTTTCGCGTACGTGCTCCAGGAGATCGTCATGGCCGTGCCCGCTGTGGCGCCTGCAAACGCCAAGTGGAGCTGCTGTGGCATGCGCGCGACCTGCGCCGCCACGACGCGGCACGACTGGTCCAGAGAGAGGTCTCCGAATCGGTACTGGAACGCACACGCGTGCGCAGGCTCGCAGGTCTTGGTCTTGGACGCGAAGGTGCACTGCTGGTCATCGAGGACAGTGCTGGAGGCGGCGGCGCTGGTAAAGCAGAGCGCCAAAAGCGCAAAGCGAACGCCACGCATTCTCGTCTGCTGCTGCTGCTTCTACTGCTGCGTCGCTGCTGCATGCAAGCGGAAAGAGAGAGAAAGCAGCAATTGTGCGTTCAGAGAACTGCTTGTCACGGTTGGCTATTTCCACGAACAATGGGTTCAGAGACTGAGAAAGGCGGTCAAACACCACTGATAACAGGTAGAAAGGTTTGTTCGTTTTCGCCGAAGGTTTATGTAGACTTACCTGAACATGGAAATGGATGCTCTAGACGAAGTATAGAGGCATTTGCATACTAATTAGGCTACTAAAAAGTCGATAGAAGTCTTTTTTGGGAGGTTGTGTCGTTTAAGGGTGAACGGGTGCTTATTTTTATGATCCCTCAGATATTATAAAGCTTCAAAATACCCCAATAGGATAAACAAAAAGTGCCAGTCGTAGTGTTGGTATCGTTTGAATTTATGCCTGAGGAAAATCTCCCCATTTCTGACTGATCCAATACGCCACAACATTTTTTCCACCACAAAGAGATCCACTGAAGAACGCCGGAACATGCACAGCAAGACATAATTCACAGCACCAAGACAGTTCGATCGACCCAGAGCAGCAGGAAAGAGGAATCAGATCCTGCTTCGCGATCCTCTCGATTCAGCTCAAGTCCAAGGATGCTTCTGGGGGTCACGAGTTTACGCATGGCGCGGAACTCTGCAGCCATAAGACTAATACAAGCATGCAGTACTTCAAATGAGGGGGCATCCGTAGTGTCGGTAATAAGCAGTGGATCTTGCTGGTCTGACAAGCTTCCCGCTTTTCGCTGATGGCGAGGAAATAGAGTTGAAAGTAGGTTCGCAGTGAAACTGTGTCCTTGTCACACACACACACACGGCGCTTGCTTGCAAATGCTGGTTTGGCGACCCTTTCGGAATCGCATTGGCGTCGTCACGTTGCGATTGAAAAAGGCAACTGGGGATCGTGTGGAGCTCTTCCGTTGGTTCCTCCTGCGTGTATGCTCAGGACAGGGTTCAAGTCGCGAACTGACTATCTGTCAAGGTGACCTGTGAAGAAGCAAAGGGTGAGTCTCCAAAGTGACCCCTCATTGCAACAAATTGTTCTTTTTTTGTGTGCGCAAGCAGATGATGCGCGGTTATTTTCTCAAATTGTGCAACACCATGGCAAAAGGGTCATTCCGTCGTTTCTCTTGTCAGAAAGCTGCCTTGCGGTGGGATCTACTCTTTGGAGTTTCTTGAAGGTTTGCTGGGAAGCCTTGGGTGGAAGTTGGCAGCAACTAGCAATCTTCGCACCAGAGAAATAAACACCCCTATCATCGTACAGGATTTCAAATTGGGGTCGCTCAATTGGATCAGGAAAGTCGTCCCCAAGTTTTTCCATTTCAATGCAGCAAAAGATTCACGCAACCCGGTTGTGAGTTCTGAGTTGTTTCATATGAGGTAACTGGGTGGTCTCAGCGCTTTCTCAAAGTTGGTTGGATGGTCTCAACTCTTTCTCAAACTCGAGATTCAGATGAGCCCGTATCACATCGGAAAAAGCACACACAAATAAAAAAGGGTCGTTTTATCCGAATGCCCCTGTTTGCACTGGACCATCGGGAAATGGGGCAACATCGGAGATGCCTCCGTTCTCGGCCGTCAGACGATTTCGCGACTGCAGTTGGAAGATGCAGTCCGAATGGATCGTTTTTGCCAGTTGGCCCATCATTTCCATCTTATTACGCCTTGACCAACAACCTCCCTCGCAGTCTCCAGATTCCCCAACGAGGTTTGTCTGCTGCTCTCTCTCTCTCTCTCTCTCTCCCTTGCTCAGTCTCACTTTGCATCTTCGCTCGCTCCACTCAAGCAAGCCCAGCCAGCTTCAAGCACAAACACTCGAGCGTCATGCGTCTCCAGTATTTCCATCTCGCTATTGTGGCCGCGTGCTCCCTGTTCGTGTCGACGGCGTCGGCGGCCACCACCTGCACGTTTGACTACTCGGAGCTCTCGTGCACACCGACGAACGCCTGCCGTCTCCAGTACAAGTATGGCGACACGTCTCCAGCCCAGGCCTGCCGAGAGGTGACAGCGACGGTGGATGTGACCAAAGTGCCGATGCAACATCACCTGGCGTTCGCGGGCTCCCCAGCGGGCACGGGTATGACGATTTCGTGGACCACGACCGCGAAGGTGAGCGACCCGAAGGTGTGGGTCGGCACGACGCAGACGGCGCTGGCGCTCTCGGACGCGCTCGTGGAGACCAAGACGTACTACTCGGACAGCTCCTACTCGCTCTACACGTACCACGCGACCGTGACGGGTCTCACGGCCAACTCCAAGTACTTTTACAAGGTCGGCAGCGCCTCGAGCACGGACTACCAGAGCGACGTCGCGTCGTTCACGACGGCCAAGCCTGCGGGCAGCAAGGACACGTTCGAGATCGCCGTGTACGGCGATTTCGGCGTCGACAAGAACGCCGCTGCGTCCAACCAGTTCGTGAACTCGCTCAACGGCAAGATCGACTTTGTGTACCACGTCGGTGACATCTCGTACGCCGACAACGCGTTCTTGACGTTCACCGAGTTCTTCGGCTTTTACTACGAAGAGACGTACAACCGCTGGGTCAACTCACTCACGGCGTTGATGCGCCAAATGCCGTACATGGTGCTTGTCGGCAACCACGAAGCCGAGTGCCACTCGCCATCGTGCCTCTTGTCTGGCTCGAAGAAAGACCAGCTCGGCAACTACACGGCGTTCAACACGCGCTTCAAGATGCCGTCGGCGGAAAGTGGCGGCGCCAAGAACATGTGGTACTCGTTCGACTACGCGTCCGTGCACTTCACGACGATCTCGTCGGAAACTGACTACCCGAACGCTGCGTCCAACTCGTACACCGGTCGCACCTACGGCAACTTCGGCAACCAGCTCGCGTGGCTCGAAGCCGATTTGAAGAAGGCGAACGAGAACCGTGGCACCACGCCGTGGTTGATTGTCGGTATGCACCGCGCCGTGTACACGCTTCGTGACTCGGACAACAACGGCGTGCCAACAGGCGAAGCCCTCCCTGTGCAAGCGGCGTTCGAGGAGCTCTTCATCAAGTACAAGGTCGACCTCGTCGTCTCTGGCCACGTGCACGCGTACGAACGCCACTTGCCAATCGCACGCAACAAACCAGTGCTCGACGGTGTGTCGGCGGACCGCTCGACGTACACGAAGCCACAGGCGCCAGTGTACGTGATCAGCGGTGCCACGGGTTCGTCGGAAGCGCACGCCAGCTACAAGGATTTTGTCAGCCCATGGGCCGCGCAACACGACGACACGCACTACGGCATCTCGCAGTTGAAGGTCACGCCGTCGACGCTGTCGTGGAAGTTCGTCGCGTCGGAAACCGGCACGATCTACGATCAGTTTGTGATCACCAAGTAAGCGTCTAGGTAGTCATCTCGGCGTTTGACCTCTAATAGCAAGACATTACAAAGTGAATAGAAGAAATACAGTCATGCATCACGAGTGCATATACCAAAGCAAAGCGACTCATAAACGCCAACGTAGCTCCTCTCAAAAGCTAAAACCAAAGCTTCAACGGCAACCCATGCTGCTTCAGGAATCATGGCTGCACTTTCTCGGAGCGACACACACTCTCGGTGTGTACCAACACTCGGAGTGACTGAGAAAGAAGTTCTAGAGTACTGCTATATTCGATATTGCGCTTCTCTTGCAGTTCGTATCTCAACACTTCCGTGTCTCTGAAGGTAGAGCATAACTGACTAACTCAATAACTAACCAAATCATGGCACCGATCTTCGGACACAGTATGCAGCGTCAACTGTGTCATCGGAGATGTTCCTTCCGCTTCGTTTGCGCTGCATTTTCCAGAGAAAGAAGAGATGCGAGTGCGCATCGCCGTCGTCTCCGTCTTCGCCGCGCTCGCGTACTGCGCTGCGCGGTGTCAGGCGAAGGCGCATGCCGTTGCTGCCTGCGTCTACGACTACGACACGCTCTCGTGCGGTCCGCTCGACGTCTGTCGTCTGCAGTACACCGCGAGCGATGCCACGCCCGCGCAAGCGTGTCGCTCCGTCGATATGAGCCGCAGTGATACCGTGCGAATGCAACCCCAGCAGCTCCATTTGGCGTTTGCGGGGTCGCCAGCAGGCTCGGGTATGACGATCTCGTGGACGACGGTCGCCAGAGTGGATGACCCGAAGGTGTGGATCGGCACGACGCAAGCGGAGCTGGTGCTCGCCAACGCGATCATTGAGACCAAGGCGTACTACTCGGACAAGAGCTACTCGCTGTACAACTACCACGCGACCGTGAGCGGTCTGAGCGCCAACACCAAGTACTTTTACAAAGTGGGGAGTGCGGCGAGTCCCGATTGGCGGAGTGACGTCACGTCCTTCGTGACATCGCGCGCCACAGGCAGCCAAAACACGTTTAGCCTGGCAATCTACGGAGACTTTGGTGCGGGAAAGCACGCGGCGGTGTCTAACAGGTACGTGAACGCACTAGTGGACAGAGTGGACTTTATCTACCATGTCGGGGACATCTCGTACGCCGACGATGCGTTCCTGAGGGTGAAGGAGTTTGCGGGCTTCCACTACGAAGAGACGTACAACCGCTGGATGAACTCGCTCACGCCCCTGATGCGCCAAGTGCCGTACATGGTGGTGGTCGGCAACCACGAAGCCGAGTGCCATTCACCGTCGTGTGTGCTTTCCAGCGCGAAGAAAGACCAACTCGGCAACTACACGGCATTCAACACGCGCTTTAAGATGCCGTCCACCGAGAGCCACGGCACAAAGAACATGTGGTACTCGTTCGACTACGCGTCGGCGCAC
This sequence comes from Globisporangium splendens, assembly GCA_006386115.1. Lineage (NCBI taxonomy): Eukaryota > Oomycota > Peronosporomycetes > Pythiales > Pythiaceae > Globisporangium > Globisporangium splendens. Next base: position 41,921 of record VFIW01000128.1, read on the forward strand.
TTCACGACGATCTCATCAGAAACGGACTACGTTGGCGCGCCGTCGAACGCCTACGCTGGTCGCAAGAACGGCAACTTTGGCAACCAAATGGCGTGGCTTGAAGCCGATCTGAAGAAGGCAGACGCCAATCGTGGCGCTGTTCCCTGGCTGGTTGTCGGCATGCATCGTCCTTTGTACACGATCTGCTCGAGCAGCAAAGCTGGCACCCCAACTGGCGAGGCTCTCCCCGTGCAAAAGGCTTTTGAAGAGCTCTTCATCAAGTACAAAGTGGATCTGGTGGTTTCTGGCCACGTGCATGGTTACGAGCGCCAGTACCCGATTGCGCATAGCCAACCAGTGCTCGACGGTGTGTCGAGCGATAGCGCAACGTACTTGAGCCCCAAGGCGCCAGCGTACATCATCAGTGGCGCTTCTGGTTCGCCTGAAGGGCTTGTGCGGTACAAGAAGAACTCCGAAAGAGCGTGGAACGCAAGGTTCGATGACACGCACAACGGCATTGGGCTGCTCCAAGTGACTCCAAGGACACTCTCGTGGTCGTTTGTCTCGACCAACTCGAGTCAGATCCTAGACGCGTTTGCAATTGCGAAGGAACCGAGTATTTGGACAGCGGTTGCGTAATTTCTCTTCATCTGGCCATCGTGATTGTTTAGTTGTGTGTTTGCGAGCGTTCTCGATACCAGTACGTTTGTGATCACGAACGAAAATGAATCTTCAAGCAGCGATTGCGTGCATAGTGCATCTCTGGCCGTCAGCATCGGGTTCCTTTTTGTTTTCTACACATAGATTTAGTTGCGGGTTTTGCTGGGAAGCGTTCTGATTATTAATTCGGGTGCGAGTGGAGATGCTCTCTGAGTAAATGTTGCACTCTGCCTGAGGCGTTGAAGTGGTCTTGAAATCCACAGAGCTGGGCTGCACGTGCACTTCCAGTTTACGGTTTTCGCTTGATTATTGTGGGCAGCTTGGTGCGGAAGATTCAGGGAAGCTGGTGATCAAGCCACACATTGTGATAACATCGTCGTGCGGTTGACATGGGGATGCAAGAATGACGATGTCTGTTGCGCAAAGCTCGTTTGATCGTCCGGACCACCAGATCACTGCCCACCTCACTGATCGAGTCAAGGGAAGCGCCATCTGTATCTTTGTGGGGAAGATGCAGGATCAGGATGTGCCCATGTGTCACACAAATGCAGCAGTACAGCTGGCGTTGTTCATTTGTGTCGACACGACGTGATGGATATGAAGTAATAGAGAGATTGCTTTGTGAAGACTGGATATGATGCACAATTTTCTGGGCTGCGATGTCTTTTCATTAAGGCATGCGTTAATAGGCATGCAACCTCGTCAAGCATTGACAACTAACTTGATGCATCGCGCCGACCGTTCAGAGTCGCTTACCAACAACCGATACATCGAAACTTTCGCTCAAGAAGGCGTGGAGCGATTGGCACTGGTCCGTTCCCTTGATTACCCACCGAAACCTCACGCTCCTCTCGCGATATTCCAAGTGGAATGGCATCCATCCTACGCACTTGCAAGCTTCCCTCCGAAAGCGAGGAGAGCTCGACCGCATATCGCACTCCACCGAATACAGTTTTCGGAGGATGCTTGAAAGGCTGCAGGGCTGGTCAACTTCGCTGCCGCAAGCATGGCGGAAGTGAAAGTGCAACTCTGTCGTCGTCGACGTTGGGATCAAATCCGATTGCTACTCCTCCAGCTGCTTGATATTGATCTCCCGTTTACACACCTAAAGTCCGCGCTGTGCGATCTATTCACCAAAATCACCACGACTAACCATACATATCGAAAGAATGAAGTTTTTAAGTACACATTTAGTGTTATATCCGCTAATGTGCTCCCAGATCAGCTGGCGTATCGGCATGGCTGCACTTTCTCTGCCTTACCGCAGCACCATCGGATTTGCTAGGGAGACCGTCCTTTCTCTTGTAAAAGCAGACCGAAAGTGCCAATCCCATGCCATGTTGCCGATCTGCAACGGCGCGGTTCCCTGTCAATTTGAGGGAACCATGAATTCAGCACAACGAGGCGATGCAACTGCAGCAGAAGGTGCTCTTGTGCCTTGAGGCTGTCCGGATGGACGCATTTGGATGTGCACCCTTGTCACCCACCCCAGAAGGAAGGGTTGGTTGCTCTCGGACCTCAGTTTGAAATTTGCAGTCTGTTGACCAGATCAAATCCCAGCCATGCAACTCAAGTACCTCCAACTCGCTGCGGCGCTGGTCGCTGGCGCTATTTGCTCGACCGCCGCCTCCGGACTGGCCCAGGAAGCTGAGACCGCGAATGCGGTCGATGACAGCGTCTGCAAGTACGATTGGAAGACGCTCTCGTGTACCCCAGCTGAGTCGTGCAAGCTGCAATACAAGTTCGGCGACGTCACTCCGTCGCAAGCGTGCCGCGTCAACACGAAAGCGGACTCGAGCAAAGTGCCCCAGCAATTCCACTTGGCCTACGCCGGATCGTCAGCGGGCACGGGCATGACGATCTCGTGGACGACGTTCGCCAAAGTGAACGACCCAACGGTGTGGATCGGCTCGAGCGCGGGAGCTCTCAAGGTTGCCAAGGCAAACATCGAGACCAAGTCGTACTACTCGGACAGCACCTACTCGCTGTACAACTACCACGCGACCGTGAGCGGATTGACTGCGAACACCAAGTACTTTTACAAGGTCGGTAGTGCTGCGAGCGCCTCGTTCCAGAGCGACGCTGCGTCCTTCACGACAGCGCGTGCTGCAGGCAGCAAAGACACGTTCGAGCTCGCTGTGTACGGCGATTTCGGTGTGGATGCAAATGCCGAGGCTTCCAACAAGTACGTGAATGCATTGGCAGGAAAGATCGATTTCATCTACCACGTCGGCGACATCTCGTACGCCGACAACTCCTTCTTGAGCGTCAAGGAGGTCACGGGCTTCCACTACGAAGAGACGTACAACCGCTGGATGAACTCGCTCACGCCGGTGATGCAGCAAGTGCCATACATGGTGCTTGTCGGCAACCACGAAGCCGAGTGCCACTCGCCGACTTGCATTGTGTCTGGTTCGAAGAAAGACCAGCTCGGCAACTACACGGCGTACAACACGCGCTTCAAGATGCCGTCGGCGGAAAGTGGTGGTGTCATGAACATGTGGTACTCGTTCGACTACGCGTCCGTGCACTTCACGACGATCTCGTCGGAAACCGACTACCAAGATGCCCCCAAGAACGCGTACACTGGCCGCAAGAACGGCAACTTTGGTAACCAAATGGCGTGGCTTGAAGCTGATCTGAAGAAGGCGAACGAGAACCGTGGCACCACCCCATGGTTGATTGTCGGTATGCACCGTGCGCTCTACACACTCCGTCAATCCGATGACAATGGTGTCCCCGTCGACGAAGCTCTCCCAGTGCAAAAGGCTTTCGAAGAGCTCTTCATCAAGTACAAGGTCGACCTCGTGGTCTGTGGCCACGTGCACGCGTACGAACGCCACTACCCGATTGCGCGCAGCAAACCAGTGCTCGACGGTGTGTCAACCGACAAGAAGACGTACAAGAACCCAAAGGCGCCTGTGTACATCATCAGTGGCGCGACCGGTTCGTCGGAAGCGCACGCCAGCTACAAGGACACTGTGAGCCCTTGGAACGTCAAGTGGGACAACACGAACTACGGCATCGGCCAGCTCAAGGTCACGCCGTCGACGCTCTCGTGGAAGTTCATTGCGAGTGAGAGCAGCAAAGTGCTCGATGACTTTGTGATCTCCAAGACCGCATAGAGGAGCCGCCGTTGTATTCTACCATACGAATAGACAGACAATTGATAACGACTCCGTGCACAAAATATAACTCGCAGTGAGCATTATACATGCTGTTCAGGGTATCTCACAGCCATGCGTTTAGTGGTTAGTGGCTAGCAAAGAGTAAGAGCAGTCTGAGCACGTAGCCATTCTTGGTTTTGCTTCGCAGTCAGCCCACCACACCACACCTGGGATAAGATCTATTAGGTAGGTCTCCACAGCATGGAGTTCAATCTGAGTCATGAACCGGAAGCATGAAGGAAGGGAGTGTGCTGTCGTATTGCCGATTGCATCGGCTATGCTGTGGATGACACGACTGTGGTTGGAGGGTGAGTTCCCAAGATCCAAGCGTTTGAGCTCCACAGAGTTTGGGTGGCGGTCATGCAACACTTGAGACGTACCTATGCTGAAGTGTCTGTGAGTACTCTATGGCAGGGCTATGAGTGTAGGATGCTGAGTCAGACGAGATTGATGTGCTCAAATCTCCTGAATACTGAACTGAGTCTAGAGTAACGAAGCTGCATTTTCATATTGAGTTGACACACATTGTAGCCGAAACACTAGACTGATACGACAGCCGCTGTACACGACTTGAAATTGACGGCGGTCTCGATCGCACATGAGCTTATGCCTGCATGAGGATCTGCTTGAGCTTGGCGTCACGAAGCACGCTGCGCAACGACCACCCGTTGAATCCATTTTCATCGCCGTACGTGCGCCAGCTCCAGAACGTCCAGCCGCCGGCAGCTTGGTTGTGCACCTTGACTTGCGCCTCGGCAAACTCGTAGAACTGGGTCTTGCTGTTGCCGAATTTGTTCGACGTCGCGAAACTCCACTCCCCGAAAAACAAACGGTTGTGGTTCGCGCGCGCATGCCACTTCGTCAACTTGGCCTGGTACTCGGTTTTCACGGACACGTTGATGAGGTCCGCTTCCGTCGTGTTCTCGTAGCCCCAGACAAAGTACGGGTGCCACTCGACCCAGACGTTCTTGTACGTTGGCACTTGCATGAAGCCCACCATCGTGTCGGCGTTCTGCTTGTACAGCAGTGGTGCGACGGTCAGTACGCAGTCGTTTCCGGTGCCTCGGATGGCCGTGTACGCGTCTTGGTAGTACTGGTAGAGCGCGGCTTCCTTTGTCGTCAACGTTGGCTCGTTCATGAGGCCGATGCCAAGGAACGCAGCGTCGCTTTTGTATCGATTCGCGAGGAACGTGGCCACTGCTACCGTGTTTTGCACGTTCTCAGGGTAGTCGCTCCAGTACGCTTTGCCCTTGTTGGTTGGCGACGAGTGGTCAGCGCCATTCTGCGAGCCCTTGGCGCCGTGGATACTGATGAGCACGGCGATGTTGTGCTTCTTGGCCCAGGTCCGGATGAGCAAGTCGAGGTACTTGAGCGTACCGGTTGTGTACGTCTTCCACTCGGCTTTCTTGGACGAGTCATTGTTGTCAAAACCGACGATCCAGTAGCCCACAGGCACACGGACAGTGTTGAGCCCGGCAGCGGCGATGGATGCAATGTCGGATTCGGTGATGAACGTGGCGTGGTGGGTCTCCAGCTTGGCGCGTGTGTCATCAGGGTTCTTCGACTTAGTGATCGCCGTGTACTCGCCTGCAAGACGATCCTCGTCACTCACGCCTTTCCAGAAGGCAGCATCCTGGGTCATCCAGTTCTCGGCGATCAGCCAGCCACCGAGGTTGACCCCGCGGCTTTTGACGGCTCCGCTACGGATCTGGGACTGAATATGCGTAGTTTGAGCCTTAGTTGACGCGCCGGTGTCTGCAGCACGGACCTCGCCGACATCACTGGAGTCGGCGGTCAGATTAGCACTCTTGAAGGTCAAGTCGGCTGTGGCAGCTTGCACCGATGGGGATACGACGGCCGTGAGGACTACGAAACCGCTCAGGAGGACAATGACGCAACGCATGGTGGTGATCAAGCAGAGACGGAGTGGTTGGAGGCTAGGAGCTTGTTGTGCCTTGCTGGTTGCAAAGTAAATTGCGTTATGACGAAGCTGGAGCTTTTATCATGGAGACGAAAGCCCAAAGCATCCCTACATCCAGTGTGCCTCATGGTGCGAGAAGATCCGAACCAGACTCATTGACACGTAGTCCAGACGCTGCAACATCCGTTGACAGGAGCAGACACACAGATGAGAAAGGCGCATGCGCCGCAACCTCAGCGAATCCGCACAAACAGCTCGAACAGCCACAAGTCGATCGTCACATGGCATCAGCATGGCTCTTCTTTGGGGTAGGTCTCTTCCCCAGATGTCCTCCAGATACGTAGCTCTCTGAAGAGCAGCAGCGCCATCGGCGCCAACACATCGGCGCCAAGGTGGACTCGCGCAGCGAAAGACGCGGAAGAGACCTCGACGGCCACACAATGCGCTCGTTCGTGGATCCCAGCCTGTAGAGTGGGAAGGAGGACGAACACTTGACGCTACAACTTTCATTCGGGAAAACAGATCAAATGAGGGGGCAACAAATTGACTCTGGAGGTATCGAAGCGCGACTGTCAATACTTGGCGAGTCCGCATGGTCGTGCGGAACTTGGGAGTTGGTAGGAGACCTGCTGTAGCACCATCTCCGCGTTGCCAGGTCGAATTCGCAAGCAACACTCACGCATCAGCACACTTTCATGTGCCACCATAGAGAATCAGCATCCAAATGTTGGCCGCAGTGTCCACTGGAACATTGTTCTACTGAGCTATTGTGTGGACGAGAAAGCAATCCAAGTTTGTGGAGAACAATGCCTTATAATTGAAAGAGATGCAGTGTGGTTTATCCTAATTCTATGAAATAAAGGCGGTCAAAGTAAAAGTCGCCGCCAGGAACGACGAATGCAAATAAATCATGGCTACACGCCGACGTCGTCAAGCTCACTTGAACTTCACTTCGTTGTCCATGACGTGGCTGCCGTTGCCGCGCGCCTTGAGTCGCTTGAGCGCGATGATGAGGCAGATATTGACGGGGATGAGGAAGACGCCCGCGAGGAAGAGCAGAAGCGAGATCATCGTGAACGCTGGCATGAGGTCCCCGCAGAGCGCGTCATAGACCTCAAAGAAACCGTCCTTGATGAACGTGCAGTACATCTCGGCTTTGAACTGGTCCACGTACTTGAGCAAGCTGGACGTGAGGTTGTCCTTGATCGTCACGATCTTGTTGTTGAGCGCCGTCGTGTTCGCCGCGAACTCGTTCGTGACCGTTTCCACGTTGGCGATGTTGGTGTGCATGTCGTCGACGAATTGATCCGCGCTTTCTTTCAACTGGATAAATTGGTACGCAGGCTCGTACAGCTCGAGGATGAACACGGAAAACTTGCACGGGTTGGCTGTCTTCTGGCATTGAAACGGTTCGCCATTGCCCGGGCTGACGCACTTGAGGTCATAGTCATTGTACCGGTCTTCCATGTACTCTTCCGCCGTGGCGCCACCACTAGTCACTCCACCGTTCGCAGTCCAAGGGGTAAAGATATTGGACTGCTGGTAGTTGCCATCGTTGGGATCGCACTGGATATTGCGCTGCTTGGTATACTTGTTCAGAGTCGTGAAGAAATCGGCGGGCAGCGTCGTGTTGATCTTGAACGTCGACGCGTCGGTGTTCTTGATCTCGGCCGTGAACGTGTTGAGCGACGAAAAGTCGAGCATCGACGACGTGTCGAGGTTCGGGAAATTGATGTTGCTAAAGTTGAGACTCTCCGAGAGATCGAACACGTCGACGAGCAAGTCGTTGCTGAAGCATGCGTTCGCGACGTCGCCCGCGATAGTGTGGCCGAGCGGCACGGTCCAGTCCGTGACGAAGATCAGCGTGACTTCGCAGGCATCGCCCAAGACCACACTCACGGCCAAGAACACGGAGCTCACGATGAAGGTGATGATGAGCGCGATAAATCCGACCAAGTACGCGATGTGGATGATGTTGGCGAGGAACTTGAGCGGCGTGAGTCCGAACAGGATACCAATCAAGCCCAGCACGATCACGACCAGCGCGAGCGCGAACAGCACCAACACGCCCGCTTGCTGCGCGATCTTCTGGTCATCGTAGCGGCTCTGGTACTCCGTCACTTGCTCACTCCCGTCGCTGATCGAAGTGTTGAGATCCTTGAGCATTGAATTCACGACGTCGTCGATCTGCAAGCGCACCGAGTCCTTGATCGTCACGAGCTTGCTCGTCAGCATCGAGCGCACTTCCTTCAGTTTCGTCACGCCAGGCTCCGCCTTCGTCTTGATTTCAGCCGAGGCATCGCCAACGGACTTGCTGATCGTCGTGCACACGTCACACGCGACGCAGTACGGGTCGCCCGTCGAGACGGTGCAGCCCGTGGGGAGCGTGCGGTTGGCCGTGTCCGTTTGGAAGGCATCGAACGCACCTGTGACTTCCGTGATGCCTTTCTCAATAAAGGCTGTGTCACCGAGGGTTGAACTGATCTTGTCGGCTGACGTCACGACAGTTTCACTCACGCTCTCCAGCGGGGTCTGCAACTTGACAACCCACTGCGTGCCGTTGCCGAGCGTGTGCGTCGCCGCGTCAAAGATATCCGATACCGCGGACGTGAGTGTCTTCTGGTGGATCAAGGACGCGCCGGCGACCACAATCACGCCGATCGAAAACAGCAGGAAGAACAACAGCGGAAGGAACTTCTGCATCCACGTGTAGCCGCCTTCTTTCGGCGAGCGACCGCCGCAGCGGTTGCAGCAGCAGCGGCATAGAAGGAAAAAGATCATCGTCAGAAAACTCAACGCCGCGAGAATGATGCCTGGTACAACAAAGATCAGCAGCCCTTGGAGCCACTTTATGAGCTTGTCCTTTGCATCATCGTACGTCATGTCGTTGCTCGAGAGTCCCACGTCCTCGGCATACACGGCGTAACGGTTCTCATTCGTGGCATTGATCTCGCGCCAGTAGCAATTTGGCTTCACTTCGCACATGCGGTTCGTGTCGTATTCGGTGATCAGGCTACTCTCAATAAGATGCGCGCGGTTGATGCGGATGCAGTCGCCGTTGTCGTCTTTGTACGCCAGGTTGCTTGTGGGGCTCACATACCGGATGCTCGGATTCTTCTCCGGGTCCAACGACTTGCCCTTGACTTTCTCCTCGCACAAGTAAATCTGCACGGCGTGGATCAAGTCTTGGTAGAAATGGTCCGAGCCGCCGCGCATCTTCTTGATCGCGTCGCGCACCGACTTGCCGATTTTATTCGCTTCACCCACGGCATCGTCAAGAGTATCATTCGTCGTGAGTCGACGGTGCTGCTGCTGCTGCTGGAAGTAACCGTGCATGTGCGAAAACTGGGGTTCGCTCTTGCTAGTCTTGCCGTGCAGCATGCTCAAAGCCGACGAAGGAGGAACCTGTCCGCCATGCGCTGTGGACACCACGAGCACAAGAACTGCGAGGAGCACTTGAAGCATGCGAGCAGACCTCTGAGGTCGCACACTTCGATCACGATTTTGAAAACGTATCGATGCCATTGAGTCCTTGTCTCTCTTCCTGAACCGGTTGCTGCACCTGTTCTTGCTCACCCTCTTTTGTTTCTTGTGGGGCAGGCAGGAGCTGCTGGAAACACAGGAAAACGAAGAATGATGCCTCCCTGAACCTGGGCGTCAAGATAACTGTATCTTTATGGGTGTGCATTCATTCCCCCCATACACCAAGAGAAATTGGACCTGGGAAGCTCAAGTTGATTGGAAATAGACTCGTGCATCCCGCTGTTCTTGTCTGATCTTGAGCGAGTAATTATAGCGAGCGAGGTTCTTTTTCAGGATGGTGGTGCCGCTCGCCAGCCACCAGAGCTTGTCACGCAATCTCATACCCAGTGCGATCCCGTTGCGAGAAGATGCTATTTCTTCTCTTGCAGCAGTAGGCTGGCCGATCTCACAACTAAATCTGGGCGCCTTGGATCACCCTGCCTGTGAAAAACGACGACCCACGATGACAGGATTAGAACACAAGCGAAGGCAATTATAGAAAATGGTTCAGGCGTGCAGCAGGTGCACGCAAACCCACCGGAATCTCCTTATCACCGAGCGCATGTATAGTAAACGCGTTCGTGCCCCCAACGCTGCTTATAACTCTTTCTCTCGCACCTGTACACACACACACACAAGCAAGGAATGCCTTTATAACTTACTCACCAAGACGCTGCAAGCTCGTACATCTGTGCATTGTTGAATTTCTTTCGTCTTTTTGTTCTTTGATTTTCCTGAAAGGAAAAAAAGCCATATGCACACACTCCAAACTCAAAAAAAGCTCTAAGAGTGATTCATTGCTCTTCACCTTGTCTTTTTCTTGTGTGTTGTTCGTGTCACTGGCGCTGCAACATCTCGAAAGCAGTTGACTCTTGATCTCTGCTGGAACCTTTAGAGCGTCAACGCCTTGTCAATGATTCTACTCTGCTCGATCTGGTGCACAGCGTGGTAACCAGTGGCTGGAGCAGCAGCAGCCGAGCGGCCGACATAGTTAGGTCTTCGGCTGTCCGAGTTGATCTTGGCCAATGCCGTCTCGATGCGAGGAGACACGTACGTCCAGAAACCCATGTTCTGAGGCTCTTCTTGCACCCACGTGACTTGAGCGTTCTTGTAACGAGCCGACTCCTCTGCGACCTTGTCGAATGGGAACGGCGCAATCTGCTCCACACGCACGAGAGCAATGTTGTCGATACCACGTTCTTCACGCTCCTGCGCTAATTCGTAGTAGATCTTGCCCGAGCAGAACACCACACGCTTCACATCGTCGTCCTTCACCAACTTTTCAGGCGACACTTCAGGGATGACACGGTGGAACTGCGTACCTTCGGCCATATCTTCCAACTTTGACGATGCTTGACGCAAACGCAACAAGTGCTTTGGTTGGACCGAGATCAATGGCTTTCGGAAATCACGGTGAATTTGACGACGCAAGACATGGAAGTACTGAGCTGGCGTCGAGCAGTACACAACTTGCCAGTTCGTGTGCTGAATCTGCATGCGGTTCTCTTCGTCCATCAATGGCACAACATCTGGATCATCGTCGGTCGATTGCAGATAACGTTCGACACGGCACGACGAGTGCTCAGCACCCTGACCTTCGTAACCGTGCGGCAAGAGCATCACCAAGCCAGATTGGCGCATCCACTTGTCCTCACCAGCGCTCAGGAACTGGTCGATCATAATCTGAGCACCGTTGGCAAAGTCACCGAATTGAGCTTCCCACATAACCAAAGCGTTTGGGTTCTCCAACGAGTAACCAAGTTCAAAGCCGAGCACACCGAACTCCGACAGCGAACTGTTCGAGGCAACGAATTCGGCTTGCGTCTCTGGGATGCTGTCACCAACGTTCTTGTACTCCAACGGAGCCGACGGCAAAGTCTTCTTGGCCAAATTGTTCAATGGAACATATTCGTTGTTTGTCTGTTGGTCGTGCAGCACCGCGTGACGGTGGCTGAACGTACCACGTTCGACATCCTGTCCACTGATACGCACGTGGTTGCCTTCAAGAAGCAACGTACCCCAAGCAAGAGCTTCCGCGGTACCCCAGTCAATGCCCTCCGCAGCGTCAATCGTTGCCTTCTTGGCGCTGATGATGCGCTCGAGTTGTCGGTTCAACTGGAAACCTTCAGGGATTTCCGTGATCTTCGCACCAACGTGCTTCAAAACATCGAGATCGACACCGGTGCGGCGGATACGCGAGATTTGGTTTGGGCTCTTGAACGATTCCCAACGGTTAGCAAGCCAGTCACTCTTCTTCGTTGGTTCCCAGTTCTTCGATTCTTCGAACGTAGATTGGAAGAAAGTCCACACCTTCTCGGTCACAGCATCGCACTCTCCTTTCGAAGCGACACCAGACGATACAAGCTTATCAACGTACATGTCCAAGACCGAGCTCATCTGAGCAATCTTCTTGTACATCAGTGGTTGCGTGAAGAAAGGATTGTCGACTTCGTTGTGACCGAAACGACGGTAGCACTGCAAGTTGATGATCACATCCGAGCTCCACTTTTGACGCCACTCGGCGGCAAATTCGAACACCTTCACCACCGATTCTGGATCGTCACCGTTCACGTGCAAGATTGGGATGTCCATCGCCTTGCCCAAATCAGTGCAGTACTGCGACGAGCGCGAGTTCTTTGGGTCCGTCGTGAAGCCAATCTGGTTGTTCACAACGACGTGGATGGTACCACCAGTGTCGTAGTTCTCCAAATCAGACAGTTGCATCATTTCGTACACCACGCCTTGGCCACTGAACGCCGCGTCACCGTGGAGCAAAAGCGGCATCACCTTACGCTCGGCTTCGGCATCGTTACCCAAGTAGAATTGCTTGGCGCGAACCTTGCCGACAACGACTGGGTCCACGGCTTCCAAGTGCGAAGGGTTCGCCACAAGCGACAAGTGCACCTTGCGGCCGTCTGGGTACATGCGATCGTACGACGTACCAAGATGGTACTTGACATCACCCGAGTTCGACCAGTCCTCAATGTCTTGCTGCTTGTACGCTTCGACATCGACGTGCGTGCCCTGGAATTCCTTGAAAATCTGCTGGATAGGCTTACGGATGACGTTCGAGAGCACATTCAAACGACCACGGTGAGGCATACCGATGACCAAGTGCTCCATGCCCAACTCCGTCGCGCGGTCGATCATGTACTTGAGACCTGGGATGAGTGATTCCGCACCATCAAGACCGAAACGCTTCGTGGTGTTGTATTTGTTGCCCAAGAAACGCTCAAACACGACCGAGAACGCGAGACGCTCCAAGATGTGCATTTGCTTTTCCTTGGACTCCTCCGACTTGACCAAGTGCTCCATGCTCGCACGGATCCAGTTGCACTTGTCACGGTTCAGGATGTGCATGTACTGCACACCGATCTTACTGCAATACGTTTCCTTCAGGCGCTGCACGATTTCACCGAGGGTCAACGTGTTGTTGCCTTCCGCCAACTCTTCCAAGAAACCCGATACACCCGAAGAGCTACACAAATTAACAAAACCACATAACCACATGAGCCACACTGCCAAAGTCCCGCTACGCAACCACTGGAGAAGGATCTGCACTTACAAGTTCTTTGGGATCGCAATGACGCGGTTCAAGTCCGCATCGGTGAAGCCGTATTGCTTGATGTCCAATTCTGGAATGTCTGGGCGCTGCTGCAGACCCAAAGGGTCCAAGTTGGCCACTTCGTGACCACGCACTTGGTACGCACGGATCAAGTAGCTCAGCCCGAGCGCATCGTTCTGGTCCACCGACGACGCGGACGCCGCGGCAACGCCGACCGACTGGACAGGCTTCACGCCGCTTTGGATCGTTGGTGGTGGAATGAACGCCTCGCCTGGCACAGCACCGCTTTCCACGCCACGGAAGTACACATCCCACGACTTGTGCACGCTGCCAAAATAATACACACAAGTCAGTCAGATGATGTTCATAATATATCCATCTACACACACGACGGCTTCTCTCGTTATCTTTTATAAAATAGTGAGAGAAATCCCGAGTGTGTGTACCAGCAATAAATCATTCGGCTCTATCGAAGGAGCCGATACACGAGACCGTATGCACATACCTTTGCGGGTTGGTCTTCCAGCTGTCATACATCTCCTCAACGTAGGCGTTGTTGGTGCCCGTGAGGAAGGTCTCGCTCGGGTGCGGCGTCGACGAGAACGCGCGCACAAACGAGCGGTCCATCGGCTTCATGGCCGACGCGTTCGTCACGCGCGCCGCCGCGTTCGCGCGGATGCCGCGACGCACGCACTTGGACGCGGCCGCGAGCCACTGCTGCGTCATGATGAGGGAGAGAGGGAGAAGAAGATTGGGGAAAGAAAACGCGCGGCCCAACTCCCGAAGACGCTCCTGGACGAAGTCGCTTGGATGCGGAGAAGACGCGAGTGTGTGTGTGTGGAACTCCCCCTTCGAGCCAAACGAGCGGCGAGCAAGCGTCAACTGCGCGCACAGCAGATTTGTCCGGTGAGGTGTTTTAAACGCATGTTGCAAACAGTCTTATGGTGCTGATACGCACCTTTGGAAGTTGGGACATGGTTTTACAGCAACTTTAGAGGGTGAAAATGCATCGCGTTTTGGAATATAAGCGAAAGTTGGAAGGTGAGAAGGGATCGGGGTGGAGGATCCGCCCATGAGTGGACGAATGCTGCTGCTGGACCTGTCTGAGTTTAACACACTGCAGCACAAGATTTTAACACCCGCAGCGCGCCGGAACATCTCTGAGGATCGATAAGATGCTGACATAAGTTACTGTGGATAGCCACTGTAGAAGCTAAATCTGGTGTTTGGAGCGCCTGCAAGGGATCCGTATCCGCCATTGTTGCTGCAATTGCTGGTGGCGTGCGCGTTGTTCGGTCGTTGATTTTCGCTTGAGGTGTCCCGGCTCGCTCATAAGATTAGAGATTCGAAAAGAGACAGACCCAGGTGCAACATCAAATCACTTGTCCCAGTACACCTCACCCATCAAAACAGCTCAAACGCCTCTTTCCTTCGTTTCATGAGACCTGTCAAATATATTAAGTCGCGTCTCGTCACCACATATTTCAGCAGCTGACACTCTCAGCATCCTGTCGAATATAAAACTAGAGGCGAATACGATCCAAGTGAATCAACAAGCTGCTGAGAAGCCAATGAGAAGCTCCGATCAGCGGCTCTGGTTGAAGTTCCATGCAGTCGAGCACTTTGCTGCTCTCACTCGCGATGAACTTCCACGAGAGCGTCGACGGCGTGACCTTGAGCTGGCCGATGCCGTAGTTCGTGTTGTCCCACTTGACGTTCCAAGGGCTCACAGTGTCCTTGTAGCTGGCGTGCGCTTCCGACGAACCGGTCGCGCCACTGATGATGTACACAGGCGCCTTTGGGTTCTTGTATGTCTTCTTGTCGGTTGACACACCGTCGAGCACTGGTTTGCTGTGTGCAATCGGGTAGTGGCGTTCGTACGCGTGCACGTGGCCACAGACCACGAGGTCGACCTTGTACTTGATGAAGAGCTCTTCGAAAGCCTTTTGCACTGGGAGAGCTTCGTCGACGGGGACACCATTGTCATCGGATTGACGGAGTGTGTAGAGCGCACGGTGCATACCGACAATCAACCATGGGGTGGTGCCACGGTTCTCGTTCGCCTTCTTCAGATCAGCTTCAAGCCACGCCATTTGGTTACCAAAGTTGCCGTTCTTGCGGCCAGTGTACGCGTTCTTGGGGGCATCTTGGTAGTCGGTTTCCGACGAGATCGTCGTGAAGTGCACGGACGCGTAGTCGAACGAGTACCACATGTTCATGACACCACCACTTTCCGCCGACGGCATCTTGAAGCGCGTGTTGTACGCCGTGTAGTTGCCGAGCTGGTCTTTCTTCGAACCAGACACAATGCAAGTCGGCGAGTGGCACTCGGCTTCGTGGTTGCCGACAAGCACCATGTATGGCACTTGCTGCATCACCGGCGTGAGCGAGTTCATCCAGCGGTTGTACGTCTCTTCGTAGTGGAAGCCCGTGACCTCCTTGACGCTCAAGAAGGAGTTGTCGGCGTACGAGATGTCGCCGACGTGGTAGATGAAATCGATCTTTCCTGCCAATGCATTCACGTACTTGTTGGAAGCCTCGGCATTTGCATCCACACCGAAATCGCCGTACACGGCGAGCTCGAACGTGTCTTTGCTGCCTGCAGCACGCGCTGTCGTGAAGGACGCAGCGTCGCTCTGGAACGAGGCGCTCGCAGCACTACCGACCTTGTAAAAGTACTTGGTGTTCGCAGTCAATCCGCTCACGGTCGCGTGGTAGTTGTGCTGCGAGTAGATGAGTAAAAGCTCTCCTTGAAGATCCCGTATCAAAGCTTAGCCCGCAACAACCAGAAGCCGTAAGCGGAGACCCGCACGTTGCCGCCTGGTGCTGTGGACTTCGAGAGCGCAACAAGAACACGTCTGAAGTGGATCTCACCAACGCCGCGGTGAAGACAAACCTCCAAGATGCCATGGCCAAATGGAACTCACGAGCCAAGCACAACCGATTGTTCGTTGCCGAATGGAGCTTCGCGACTGCGTCAACGCTCGGCAACTACAGCGACATGGACCAGTTCTACGAATTTGCAAAGGCGCAGGTGGGCGTAGTTAGTCAAGCGGAAGGTGGGCATACGTTCTGAAGTTGGCGCATCGATGGAGACGAAATTGGTCTCAGTACCTGGTCCTTGCGCAGTGTACTTCGAGATCCGAGACTGAAGCAAATGCTCGTACCACCAGAGTGGAGGAGAGCAACCCGGTTGTCGCAGGTAGCAGTCGTATTAAATCCAGAAGCAGAAGTAGTAGCACTTGGAGGCTGCTCGCTAGCTGCACCATCGTCTGGGCATTGTGTTTGAGCGTGGCGTTGTTTTCTTTTGGCAAGTTGAATTGACAAATACAATTTTAACTGTGTTTTCTGTAATTAATTGCACCCATTTACATGCCATCCTGGTCACCAGCAATCTCGTATATGTTCAATAGCAATATTGACACCAACATGAAGTTGACAAATGATCAACGCTCCATTCACAAACTAAACACATTTACGATTTCTTATAGCTGCTAGAATTTGAAACCACTGCTCTCTGCTGCTTCACATGGCACTGCTGGGCACGACGGATGCACATTTTGCTTTGGCTACTTTGGGTTCTTACGACGAGAGGATCTGCTTGAGCTTGGGGTCGCGAAGCACACTGCGCAGGGACCAGGGGTGGATGATGTTTTCGTCGCCGTCGACGCGCCAGCTCCAGAAGGTGAAGCCACCGTCCGCTTGCTTGATCACGTTGAACTCTGCGGCCGCGTACTCGTAAAACTTGTTCTGGTCCGTGCCAAACGCATCGCCAGTCGCGAAGCTCCACTCGCCGAAGAGCAAACGGTTGTGGTTGGCGCGCGAGAGCCACTTCGTCACGTCGTTCTGGAAGTTGGTCTTGACGGCGATATTGATCACGTCGTCTGCCGGGGTTTGCTCGTAGCCCCAGACGAAGTACGGGTGCCACTCGACCCAGACGTTCGTGTACGCTGGCGCTTGCATGAAGCCCACCATCGTGTCGGCGTTCTGCTTGTACAGCAGTGGCGCAACAGACAGCACACAGTCGTTGCCCGTGCCACGGATCGCCTTGTACGCGTCCTCGTAGTACTTGTAGAGCACGTCCTCAGTCGTGGATGCAGAGGGTTCATTGAGCAAACCTATGCCGAGGAACGCGTCGTCGTATCTGTATCGGTTGGCGAGGAACGTGGCCAAGGTGATCGTGTTTTGCACGTTCTCTTGGTAGCCGCTCCAGTAGGAAGCGCCAGGCGTAGGAGGAGACGAGTGATCGTTCCCATTTTGCGAGCCCTTGGCAGCGTGAATGTCGATGAGGACAGCGACGTTGTAGTTTTTCGCCCACGTCCAAATGAGCGAGTCCAAATACTTGAGCGTCCCTTTCGTGTAGACGTTCCACTCAGCCTTGCCTGAAGGATCATTAATGTCGAAGCCAACAATCCAGTACCCGATCGGTACACGCACAGTATTGAAACCTGCGGCGGCGATGGCTGCGATATCGGCTTCCGTGATGAACGTGGCGTGGTGAGTCTCCAACTTGGCGCGCGTGGCGTCTGGGTTCGCAGACTTGGTGATTGCTGTGTACTCGCCGCCATTGGCGATTTCAGTGCTCAGACCTTGCCAGAACGCAGCGTTCTTGGACATCCAGTACTCCGCGACAAGCCATCCACCGAGGTTGACTCCGCGGCTTCTAACGGCTCCGCTACGGATCTGGGACTGGATGTGGGTAGCTTGGATCTGGGCGGTCTCATTGCTGATGGCAGCGACACTTCCAGTCAAAACGACGGCTACGAAGACCGCCAATGCACTGAAAAGTGAAAGTTGACGCGGCATTTTCGAGTGCTTCCGAGGACTCTTGACTTGCTGAGAACGGCGCGAATTGGGAAATGATGGAAGCAGTCTGCTTTCGCCGAAGCCCTCATGAACAGGATGCCTCAAAGACTCTGGAGTGCGTGCTTCAGGTCCTCGAGCGAGTGAGCACTCGCAAAGCGAATCACGTGAATCTAGTGTGCATTAAGGTAACAAACTCGTAATCAGAAAACAACGCAATGGTTTCTGTCGACACCTACCACTCAACGGCAACGCGCACATTTCGTGCATACTCATCGCTTGAGAATTCTGTGATTTCAGTGCATTGTGAGCCTCCGACGTGACCAACGGCCTTGAAGTACTACTGTGCCCCATGGCAATGAGCTCATATCACTTGCCGAATGGGTTGATTTTTGCCGGTCGGAAGCATTCTCTACCACATGATGGCGCGTGCTTCCATCGAAATTCCCGCACGAGATACCACGTCGGACTCACCCAAAGTCAGCACTCTGGTATGCAGAACGGTACTGAGGTCTCAGGGTGAGTTTTGATGTCGATATTCGATACCACGCAGTACTATCCTGAGTTTCGATTTCGCGCCGAGGTGTGCCACACTTCGGCAGTCGTACCCCCTGCTGATTTACAACCTCGCCCTCGAGCCTTCAGTGCCATGGACTTTGAGAAGTCAAATTGAGTGAAAGGTAGGCGCGATGTCATTGCAAAGCTCTATACTGAACGGAAGCGAAGGAGAGTCCCGCTTTGCACTCTTTGCTGAGTGCTCACGTCGACGTGTTTTTCTTGAAGCCGCCGTACTTACCTTGCAGGTGCAGCTTGAATCTCAGCCAACCATTTCCCGGCACTTTGTTTGGGCATGTTGCGTTCGTGGTTTTATCACCGCATCCACAAATCAACTTCAAGGTCTTGAACAGAATCGCTGCGATCGGTAGACCGATTAGATCATTACAGTTTGTAGCTCTAGCCATTGGAACAGCTGTCAAAAACGCGCTGCGTTTCCAGCGATACGCCCTCCAACAGAATCTGGGTCAGTCGGGGATCTCGAAGTGCATTGCGCAGCGACCAACCATCGAACTCGCTTTCGTCACCATAGATGCGCCAGCTCCAGAACGTGTAGCCGCCTTCCGCTTGGTTCATCACGTTCACCTGCGCAGCGATGAACTCGTAGTACTGTTCCTGGCTGTTGCCAAATTTGCCCGCAGTCGCGAAACTCCATTCACCAATGAACAAACGGTTGTGGCTGGCACGTGAGTTCCATTTCGTCACGTCACCCTGGAAGTTCGTCTTCACAGCAACGTTGATCAAGTCGCTTTCCGACGTTTGCTCGTAGCCCCAGACGAAGTACGGGTGCCACTCGACCCAGACGTTCTTGTACGCTGGCGCTTGCATGAAGTCGGTCATGGTGTCTGGGTTTTGCTTCCAGAGCAGCGGCGCGACAGACAGCACGCAATCGTTGCCGGCGTCGCGAATCGCCTTGTACGCGTCTTGGTAGTACTGGTAGAGCACCTTTTCATCGGTGGACCCGTTGGGTTCATTGAGCAAGCCAATGCCGAGGAACGCAGCTTCGTCCTTGTATCGGTTGGCGAGGAACGTGGCCATACTGATGGTGTTCTGCACGTTCTCACTGAAGTCACTCCAGTACGCTTTGCCCTTGGTAGACGGCGACGAGTGGTCGGCTCCATTTTGTGAGCCCTTGGCAGCGTGGATACTAATGAGCACGGCAATGTTGTGCTTCTTGGCCCACTCCTTGATGAGCAGGTCCAGGTACTTGAGCGTGCCTTTCGTGAACGCCTTCCACTCGCCCTTGTCCGACGGATCATCGTTGTCGAACCCCACGATCCAGTAACCAACAGGCACACGCACGGTGTTGAGTCCCGCAGCCGCAATCGCAGCAATCTCGGTCTCCGTGATGAACGTCGCGTGGTGGTTGGCCAAATTCGAGCGGATCGTCGCGGGGCTCTTGGCCTGCGTGATGGCCGTGTACTCGCCCGCGCTCGCGTCGTCAGCGCTCACACCGCGCCAGAAGTCCGCGGCCGCGGTCATCCAGTTTTCCGCGACGAGCCATCCACCGAGGTTCACGCCGCGGCTTCTGACTTGGCCATTGCGGATCTGGGTTTGGATGTGGACATTCACTTCATCGTGCTTCGACGCAATTGCGACCGAACTGGCAGAAACGATCAGCACAAGAGCTATGAACGTTGTGAACGCTGTAGATTGGGAGGTCTTACTTCAGCGTTGATTACAAGCACTTTGCTTGGTCTGGCATGTCGATAAATGACTACGATTCTGTGCCTGTGGGCGATGACTCGCATGTACTTCACTGCACATGGCTTCTGAATATGTCTAGAGAAAGGGGTCATTGTTTGCAGTGTCCCTTCTAAAGATTCCAGTAGAGTTGCATCTCAGCTGCTGTAGCGTGTTGAAAATTATGAAAGGGATGCTTGTACTTTCTCTGATGATAACTCCCCAATTCGGTCTCGCTGACAACCAGGTCAGTCACACACATTGTGGGTGTGCAAAGGTTTCGGGTGTTGATATCCCTGCTGCAACACACAAGGCGCTACTTCGCCTGTCAGTACGCTGCTCTGCGCTTCCAACGCACCTCCAATCCGTGGTCAAAAGAGAATGCGGCACAAGTGCCAAGGGCGAAGTCTGCTCTTAACTGCATAGTAGGGGCTACGAAACACAAACTTGTAGTGTTCAGTGGTGGCAACCTCGAGTCGAAGTTTGATTCCAGATTGCCTTCGACCGAGCAGCGTATTGTGCCAGGTATCCGATCTGTATCCGAGTTGCAGCCATTCATTTTTTGTGTGTCGGATACTCGACACTGCAATAATATCACTTTCGGAGAGATAGCTCTTTTAAACGGTGATTGACTATATCTTTGCATTTACAAATACCAATTGATACCGATATGAATGCAGTTCTCTTTTATTCGAATTCGTTTAAAAATAGTGCAACTGAACAAGGAGGATGGCCAGACGTTTTGTCAACGGGATTGTGGCGCCTCTATATTGCCCAGTGCATTGCGCGTGTGGTTTTGTCCGTCCGCATAGTCCCACTCGTGCTGATTTCGCCCAAAGCGTGTATGACTGCAAGTGCTGCTCACTGTAGGTTACTCACGACTGCGTCGCGTATGCCTCCAATGTGAATCACACGTTCACCGAAAGACGGGCAGTCCTGCTGCCTGCTGTGCAGTTGATCGGTCCCTTTGCGTATTGTTTGGTTTAACTCCTGAAGATGCTATCGTAGTACTTACTTGGTTTGCATTCGTTTTCGACATCATGCTGCTTGAGATAGCAGGATGCAAAGTCAATGCAGTTCTCTTGCTGCTGATGTAGTTTTGGTACCTACGATGTGATGACTGCTTCTGAGGTCTTCAGGAGTTCAGAACCTTCAGGTGTGTCCTCGGTATCGGATCGGTTGCGATTTGTCTGTCCATGTGCCTCTCATACTGAGTATCTGTTCACTTTCGGCAGTTTCACTTCTAAAGAAGGAGATCATTTCGCTGCGCGTCAGCCTTATTGCATTTTTGTTTTCGATCTACTCCAAATATACAATATTCAGGTTAAGAAGGTAATTATAATGTGAGAAGATCGAAAAGATCTGCATGGACGACTGACTCGCCTCCATCCCCTTCTTATCGAAGCAGCCTCCGCGTCTGGGAGAGGGCGCTGGCGCACGCACATCGTGCGCGCTTGCATATCACCACGTTGCTCGAGCTTTTCAGTGTGCAAAGCGGCAATTATTGCACAGCTCCACGCCGAGCAGAATGGTCACTGCAGCGCATATGACAGATCGCACGCGAATGGCAACGTTGCACTTCACTGTTTAGTTTCTTTCGCGCAGTTCGGTGTCCAATTGTCTGATCCTCTTATCGAGCAAACTCAACTCACAGAGAGAGATACACTCGCAGAGAGATACAGAGTTACCGAACGTCGCATGAACATGCAAGGCACGCGCTCTCGAAGCTCCAAAGGGCCACTCGTCGTTCTTCCGTATGGGGCAATGACATGTTCGTGTATGGCTCAGGAACCATGCGCGTCCAAGTCAGATGGGTTCAGTTTCCCTGCACGGTCTACGTCCACTGGAAAAAAGCATATGGCGCGTACGCAGGAAGAAGAAAAAAAGAAAACTATAAAAATAGAGGCTTCGCGTTTTGCCTGTCAGTCACTCATATCAGACTCGGGATTGAATCAGACACAACGTTGAAAAGCAACAACGCGACGACAAGGCGAGCTGCCTCATCTGGCCACTCTCTGGAGTCACTGCAGCGAGAGCCTGTGTGTGTGCAGGTGTATGCGAAGTTTGTCCACCTGTTGGACCCTCGGCCGGCTAAGGACGCACATGCGCGCCGCCATCCTCCATAGCCGTGCTTTTGAAGCAAGCGGTTCCCTCTCACGTGTTTTTCTTCTGGATCGTTGATGTGCCCGATGAAAGGAAAGAGTGCAGGTGACCTGGTCTCGTCTGCTCCGGATGAAACTGTCGTCTAGTGCCGCCTTAGCGCCAGTGCGATATTTAGTACCCATTCAGCAGAAAGAAAGCCGGTCCACTATGCAAGACACGCAAGGCGTCATACAAAGCATCTGCTTGGAACGCGTCTGTCTGGTATACTTCGCTTCTCCATTTTGACAGTTTCCAATTTGCCTTCAACATCACAAGCGCCTCTCCTCCCTTCAAGGAAACCCACTCCCCATCAGGATGTTGCGCCGCTCTGCTGTCTTCATGAGCGCACTCGTCGCGCTCACCTCTTCGATCGCGGCCGTCGACTTCAACACGTACAACTTGTCGAGCGACTCGAGCTCCATCGGTACGGCGCGCGCCGCGGACTCGAACTCGGACGACACGACGTCCTACGACACGTCGGTGCCGTACACGCAGTCGGCGCAGATCTCGTTCGAGCACATCCAAACCCAGATCCGCAATGGCCAAGTCAGAAGCCGCGGCGTGAACCTTGGTGGATGGCTCGTCGCGGAAAACTGGATGACCGCGGCCGCGGACTTCTGGCGCGGTGTGAGCGCTGACGACGCGAGCGCGGGCGAGTACACGGCCATCACGCAGGCCAAGAGCCCCGCGACGATCCGCTCGAATTTGGCCAACCACCACGCGACGTTCATCA
Organism: Globisporangium splendens; assembly: GCA_006386115.1. Lineage (NCBI taxonomy): Eukaryota > Oomycota > Peronosporomycetes > Pythiales > Pythiaceae > Globisporangium > Globisporangium splendens. The sequence goes on from VFIW01000128.1 coordinate 64,651, forward strand.
CGGAGACCGAGATTGCTGCGATTGCGGCTGCGGGACTCAACACCGTGCGTGTGCCTGTTGGTTACTGGATCGTGGGGTTCGACAACGATGATCCGTCGGACAAGGGCGAGTGGAAGGCGTTCACGAAAGGCACGCTCAAGTACCTGGACCTGCTCATCAAGGAGTGGGCCAAGAAGCACAACATTGCCGTGCTCATTAGTATCCACGCTGCCAAGGGCTCACAAAATGGAGCCGACCACTCGTCGCCGTCTACCAAGGGCAAAGCGTACTGGAGTGACTTCAGTGAGAACGTGCAGAACACCATCAGTATGGCCACGTTCCTCGCCAACCGATACAAGGACGAAGCTGCGTTCCTCGGCATTGGCTTGCTCAATGAACCCAACGGGTCCACCGATGAAAAGGTGCTCTACCAGTACTACCAAGACGCGTACAAGGCGATTCGCGACGCCGGCAACGATTGCGTGCTGTCTGTCGCGCCGCTGCTCTGGAAGCAAAACCCAGACACCATGACCGACTTCATGCAAGCGCCAGCGTACAAGAACGTCTGGGTCGAGTGGCACCCGTACTTCGTCTGGGGCTACGAGCAAACGTCGGAAAGCGACTTGATCAACGTTGCTGTGAAGACGAACTTCCAGGGTGACGTGACGAAATGGAACTCACGTGCCAGCCACAACCGTTTGTTCATTGGTGAATGGAGTTTCGCGACTGCGGGCAAATTTGGCAACAGCCAGGAACAGTACTACGAGTTCATCGCTGCGCAGGTGAACGTGATGAACCAAGCGGAAGGCGGCTACACGTTCTGGAGCTGGCGCATCTATGGTGATGAGAGTGGTTACAACGGCTGGTCGCTGCGCAGTGCGCTCCGCGATGAGCGCATCAAGCAAATCATGCTGCCAAACAGCGGCTCCTCCCAGCAGCAATCCTGATCTCGACGTCAATAGAGAATAAGGGAAACCAAGTTTGGGTCCGACATCGTGGCAACCGCACTTCTGAGTTTGCAGCATAGAGCTTAGTCACTGCGAATCATTTGCTTGCGAGTGTCCACGTCGTCGTGAAATGCAAAAAGATGCGTAGCGTTGATCGAGTTTGTGTTTTTTTCTGTAGTAAAGTGAGCACGTAAACGAACAAAAATGGGAAGCAACTCATAGAGATTTGCATGCTCCTTCTGATCTCCATGCGCTCGCACCACACCTAACACAGTGTACAAAAGGCAGATGATAAACGCACCAATGCAGCGATTCGTACAAAGGATACAACAACAGGAAATACTGTAAACGATCGCGACGACACAGTGGATTGAAGACGTAAATTAGAGGGCTTTCTTAATGCACAAGCGGTTTCAACGGCGCAGCGCGCGTTTGGTCGTCGATCACTTGCTCTCGGATATCTTCTGGGACTTCGCCAATCACACAACTATCAATGCAACAAAAAAGCATGACAACAGTGTTTAGTCACGCCACATTCACAAAGAGTGCTGCTCAAATTCATCAAAACGGCAACGTACATGTTGTCGCCTCGCACAATATATAACCCCAACTCAACTACTTCGACAGGTTCCTTCGTGGAAAACACGCGCTCAAAGCTGTCGTCCAACACCACATTGATGCACTGATCGTACCCTTTCAGCACCCCCTGCAATGCCCAAGAGACACAGTCACCATCACACAAGACACAAATTCACAACATCGCTGTCAGTCCGATGGCGATCGCATCACAGAGCATGCGCAAAGCGCTATGGCCAAAGATCGCCATGACAGGTCCCATGCGCGCAGCCACCAAGCAAGAGCACTTACAATGATATTGCGGCCGTCGTTCGTGATCACCGAGATCGTTTCTACGAATTAAACCACACATGCACATACAGCGTTGGTACCGGCCCTTGCATATGCTCCTACGATATCACCATCACGGTCATACACCCACGTACGGTTCATGAGCTCCTGCAGATACGACGCCATTCTCGTGGAGTTGCTCTGGTTTGGTTTGCTTTTTGTGTTGCCGTCCAACCATGTGAATCGCGTCAGGTTCCCATCAATTCATCTTGAATTGCATTTTGAATCGCAATGGACCATCTGAATCTGAGTCCATCAGTAAATGTGATGCTGGATCTGAGTATTGCCGTCACCAAAGCGCCACCATACACATCACCAGCAGCAACACGGCGAGCAGCAATATGGGCGGCCAGAATTCGCGCATGGTGCGCGAGATCGTGGAGGACTCGATGTACATCATCCGCCAGACGAACCGCCAGACGTACGAGCGCAGCGTGAGGGCGCATCAGGAGGTGCAGAGCAAGATCGAGGAGCTCCGCGAGATCAACAAGCAGATGATCCACTCGACCGAGCAGGACGAGACGCGCCAGGAGCTCTTCAAGACCTTCCAGGGTGTCGACATTAAGAAGAAGAAGCTCGACGACGTGGTATGTGTGTATACGCATAAGTGTGTAAAATGCATGGCTAATAAAGGCGCTGAAGTACTGAAAAACGCGGATGGTGCGTGGTCGATTTTATGGAGCAGGTGAACGATTTTGCCAAGCAGTTTGAGCTGCCGAAGAGCTACCAGAAGATCGCGGACGCGCACCGCGCAGAAAAGGAAAAGCTCAAGGAAGCAGCAGAGGAAGCTATGAAGAAGCCATAAGAAGCACCAATGTGTACAATTTTTTATACTGAAAAAGAAGCGGAAGCATGTTCATTCGGTAATTTCTTAGATACATGGAGACAACAGCGCAGAATTACATATACACACATGCGTCGGCAAGCTCTCATTTTAAAATCTACGGCGGAGTCTGCTCAGCTCTGTTGTGGTGCCTATGGACCGCTCTTCCAAAGGCAACAAGCGGTAGTATTATACATCGCAGTGGTGGCGGATCCACGGGTGGCTGAGCAGCTCCTCTAGCGCGATGCGGTCTTTCGGCTCTTTCCGCAGAATCTTGACTAATAAGTCTCTCGCAGCTGGCGATACATGGGACGGGAACTTGAGGTCTATCGTCGCGATCCGCTTGTACGTCTCCGTGTTGCTCTCTGCCTCGAACGGCGGGTTGCCAACGATAAACTCGTACATGAGGATCCCGAGCGTCCAGATGTCCACATGCTCGTCGTGGGGCCGGTTCTCGATCATCTCGGGCGGTAAATAGTCGAGCGTCCCGCACAAAGTTGTTCTCCGTGACGATGGCGCGTGCACGGACCATCCAAAGTCTGCGATCTTGAGCTCCCCAGAGTGACCGACGAGCAGGTTCTCTGGCTTGATGTCGCGATGGATCACGTGCTTGCTGTGCATGTAAATGAGCGCGCGCGAAATCTCCTGGACATACAACGCCGACTGCTTCTCGGAAAACCGCACGGCTTTCATCAGTTTCTTGTATAATTCACCCTGTGGGGCGTATTCGATGATGAGGTACACGCGCTTGACGTCGTAGAAATAACCATACAACCGCAGGATGTTCTTGTGGCGGAGATGCGACTGGATCTCGATCTCTCGACGCAGCTGGTGCTCGACACTCGACTTCATCAACTGCGCTTTCTGCAGCACTTTCAACGCGACCACGTACTTGGATTTCTTCTCGCGCGCCAAGTACACATTGCCAAACTTGCCCTTCCCGAGCGGTTTGCCGATATCGAAATCGCTCAACTTCCACGTCTTGTTCATCGATGTTGTGGAGCTGCTACTGGCGCTTGCACTCGCTGACGAAGCTGATAGTGGCGCTGTAGTAGAAGAAGAAGACGAGGAAGACGTAGTCGATTGGTTTGAAGCTGGCGCTGAAGTTGCTGTCGACGCACTCGACGCATACCCGCTCACCTTGTACTGCGTCGCACTGCTGTTCGTCGTGGCCGCGTGAATGCGGTACTGCGTCTTCTCTCCATTCGCGTTCTGAGTTCCTGCCGCTGCCTTGCGCGCATGTGCATCGCGCGCGATGCTGCTCGTGTATTTCTTCATTCCTGTCGTCGCGCTGCTGCTACTCATGGACGCGAACGTCGGCACTTTGGCCGCGAGCGCCGCCGCACTGACGCTGGTCGTGACGGAGGACCCGCCGAAGAACTGGGACGGCGGCGCGTGCGTGCGCGTGGCGCCGAAGCGGTTCTCCTTCTCCGCGTCAAAGCGCCGCATTGTTGGATCCGCTTGTTCGAGTGGGTATGAGGAATAGAAGGAGTAATAAATGATGCAAGACGGGCGGGCAGCAAACAAAAATAATAAAAGGAATCCGATACAAAAACGCTGACTAATTCGAACGATTTGAATTAGAAAGGGAGGCAAAGAGGGATATGAGAGCGGCTGGCTTTTGAAAATTCAAACCAACGAAGCAAATTAGCCCGCTCTTTCCGGATTATTATCTTCTAATATCCGTAATTATAGGTATAATAGACGATGCAATGATGTATCGTATGCATATGAATCACACTGAATGCAGCACTCCTTTCTGAGTGTGGGGGCAATGGCGGCGAATGCTGACGATGGAGGCGCCGACGTCGGCGCTGCGTCTGCGGCCGCGCGCAAGCGGAAACGCAGCGCGCAGGGCTGCGTGAACGAGGAGAACGACGTGCTGGTGGAGGAGCTCAAGAAGATCAAGGCGCGCGTGCGCGAGTCGTCGCACTTGGCGTCCAACTACAGCCGCGCGATCTTGTCCATCATGCACCACGACGTCGCCATCCGCAATGCGAGCCAAGCCAAGCAGCTCAAGAACATCGGCAACTACATCGCGAACCAGATCCACTCGGTTCTCCGCAAGAAGCAGCTCCTGGTTGAGAGCAATGGAGATGGTAGTGAAGCTCGGGATGCGACAGCGGCGCTCCAGAGACTGCACAAGCAGCATCAGCAGTCCATGGCGCGCAAAACCCCTCCGGCTGCAACCACGACTGCAAATGACACGCAGCTTGCAGCGCACGCACCTATCGCAGCTCGTGTGAGCTCCGAGAATGCGCAGAAGGAGTATGCGCCAGCATATCGCAAGCGTATGTATCTCACCTGATCAAGAGGAGCTACATTTCAACTATGCGTGGTGGTGCTAAGTTGCTGGAATGGTTTTATCTCTGTTCGCAGAACCATGGTATGTTATCAAGGTGATGGGTCAAGAGAATGCGACTGCAGAGGCGGGAGCTATCCCTGTTGAGACGCTGCTACTCAAGATGCAGCAAGTTGGGGTACGCACATGCTTGATCTCTTATCATGTCTTGTCTATGCTGATTCTTTTTGAGTGCTCTGTTAAAATTGACTTGCAGTACGGCGGTAACTTGTCGAAGCTCAAAGCGTGCATTCAATCGTTGTGTGGCACTCACGAAGTCGTGCGAAGAAGTTCGGCTGGGCTGCTGTTCTTGTCCGAGAAAGGGAATCGAAGTGTCAAACTCTGTCCAGGTTCCTTGCCAGCGCCGTCGTCGGCAGCAACACAGCTACCCCCGCAAGTTTCATCAATTACCAGCGGCAATGCTACCGAATCTACTCTGACAACTTCAGCTTTAGCAGTACCGACGATATCGGAGCATCCGTCGACACCTACCCGACCGACGTCTCATGCACCTCACAGCAATCCTGTAAATCCGAGTGTCGTCTGCATCGAACTTTCTGACTCGGAAGAAACGGTTAGCGACCACGAGGCTTCGGAGTCAGAGGCGGAAACAATCCGCGCGAGTGCGAGTCCAATGATAGCCGACAATTTTGACTATGAACCAGACGAAGAGCCTCCGCCATACCTGGTGCATCCACCTGCAGCAGCCGAGGAACCACCCAGCAGTATCTCTACTAAGCACGACGTGATCGCAGCGTCAGATGAGTGGGAACTGGTGTTGATTCTGGACCATCGTGAGATTCTCTCTCGTCGCAATCGAAGCGTTCTGGAGCGCAAGCTCCTGGAGCGGAATGTGACGTGCGAAGTGCGGTCTCTAAATGTGGGCGACGTGCAGTGGATTGCAAAGCGGTACCGAAATGGCGATGTGCAGGGTATGAGCTGCGTTAATTTATCGGAACGTGGGGTTTAAATTCGTGAATGGCGCTTACCGTCGTTCTTGATTTTGTCCATGTAGAGTTTGTGCTGAATGCGATCGTTGAGCGGAAAGAAATGCGTGATCTGTCGGGGAGTATCATTGATCGCAGGTATGACTTCGCTGTGAATTGGCGTTATGGCAGAATTACCACCATCGTAATGTGTCGAAATTCGTGTCGCATGCAGATACGCTGAGCAGAAAGCTCGCCTACGTGCAAGCGGATTGACGCACATCATTTACCTGGCGGAAGGATCGTTCACCCAGCAGACTACCGTTCGATCAGGAGGACTCCAGACGGCGCTGTGTCGAACGCAGGTGCAAAATCAGTTCTTCGTGCAACTTTGTCAGAATGCAGACGAATCGGTTGCGTTTCTGGCTGGTGTGCATGCGCGTTTGCTGGCAAAGTTTCCCCGCGACAGATGTCGGAATCCAGAGATGCTGCCAATCCAGCAACGATCTGGCTGCCAGTTACCGACGCAAGCAACCCAACGCGAGTTTGAGGAAATGTTTTGCCGCCCAGCTCAAAGTTTCTCGACGTTCAACGCGCTCTTCCGCAAAAAGACGCAGTTTACCGTCAGCGAGATCTACCAGATGATGCTGATGCAGGTTCCTGGTTTCAGCGCGGCGAAGACTGTTGGCGTCACGTCCACTCACTCCACGTTCCGCCAACTTCGAGAAGCGCTCTTGAACCACGAGCGTAAAAGCAAAGACGAACGCGTGGAGAATATACGATGTGGGGAAACCCAACGTCGTCTCGGTGTCAAGTCACGGGAATGTCTTTCGTATTTATTAACTTCCGCGACGTACAACGATAACGATGAGGTATCAGTAGCACCAAACGAATAACTCACTGTCCACTGCAAAGGTACTCACTAGAGCGCTCGAAGCTGTTGAATGACGAGCTGGAAGACGTTTTCACAAGGCTCTCGCTCGGCTGCAGTGTAAGTCTGATCCAGCAATGCCTTGAGACTCTCGACAGCATCCAGCAGGTTGCGCTGTAACATGCCAACAAGTGTTTTTGTCAGTCTAGGATTCTCCATGTACATAGAAGAATATCGAGTGCTTTGAAGACAAAGCAACAGGAAAAGCGTACCTGAACTGGTTTAAATAGAATGGTCTCCGTGGACGAATTTCGCAGATAGAGATGGATCGTGTCCAAGATCTCAGGTAAGTCCGTCTGGAGTTTCGCCGACACGCTCTGAAGCGTCTTGTTGATTTCGTCGGGAGAGGCGAATTTGCATTGTCGGAAATCCAAGGACGTGTTGCTCTTAACCGCTCTCGCTTGCAAGGCAGCGATCTGCTTCATCATCGTCAGCAGCGGCTGCGCAACCTGCTGAAGCACGGCGTCAATGAACGAAGTACAGCTCTTCTTAAGCTCTTGTTCCAGTTCTTTCTTGACGTCGGACGTTTTCTCCTGAACCTGGGGAATCGCATTCGTGAACAGACCGACGAGAGCGTTGTCCTGCATCGAGAACGAGAAGATCGTCGAGATCTCCGACAGCAAATGACTCATCGCGTCGGCACTGCTCGTGAAGTCCAGAGCCTTGTTCGTCAGCGAGAACTTGATGTCGAATGGCGTGATCTGCTCGCGTAAGGTCAGCAGATGTTTGACGAGGAATAGCGTTCCGTGCAGTGCACCTTTTGCTACCGTCAGGTCAGCCGACGCCATTTTCAGCGAGACTGTGCAAATTTGAATCGCATCCTGGGCTAATTCTTCGAAGATCTCCATCTAGAATTCGAAAGCGATTGTCAGATGTGAAGGCGCCAAGAGTCAAACGTTTCAGGTGGAAATATGCACCGATGTCACTACGTACATTGACGAAATGGTACACTTTCGATAAGCAAAGCAGCGTATGCTCGAGAGCTGGGTACCACGTCGCGTACATCGATACCGAAGGGTTCATGAGCTTGTTCGGGTAGTCCAAATCGGCAGTCGTGGGCATGAACCCTTCGATCTCATCGCGAATGTACTTTTGCATGCACAGGATCAGTCGCTCCTGTGCATCCTGGATCATGCGGTGCATCACAGGTTCGACAAAGCCGACGACTGCTGAGCGCGGCTGGACGATGCTCTCAATGATCTCGCTTTTGAGCACCTGAATGATCTCACAGAGCACCTCCAGATCCTTCTGCTGGATCATTTGCGGCCGCACGACACTGTACAAGAGACCGCTCATTTGGAAGATCATACGCCTGCTCCAGACACAAACGTGACGCGTCCACTGTGAGAAAATGGTAGCGAACGAGTGCGGCGAATATTCACAGAGCAAAAGCGGTTCGTACTCAAATGGCGTCTCCTGGTTCTTATCCTCATCCTGGTCGTCGTCGTTAAGAGCGCTGCGGAACACAAACAGCGCATCACGCGGTTCTTTCCCAAAGAGCTTCAGAAAGAGGCGAAACTCGGCGTCGCACACTTTCACCAGGTACGCACAGCTCACACGCAACTAAGAGGAGAAATAACAACACACAACAAGACCATTGCTAACAAAGTTAAGTAATGTGGAAAATGCAGGGTGAAATAGCACTAACGTACCAGATTGACAATGTCGGTCGACTGGCTCGTGGCTTCAAAAGACGACGACAGCGCGGACGATAACAGCTGGACGCGCTGATTCGCGTACGCATTGCAGACTTCACTCAGCGCCATTACGTTCGCAGACGTCGCCGTAGGGCTCGACGTGGCTGCACTGGACGTTGCCAGTCGCTCCAGTTGCTTCGCGACCGCCGTCAGTGCCGGCGCGACGAGCTGAAAGTTCACGTAGTACGCAGATGCCTCGTCGACTTCGGAAGAAGAACTTGCCGGCACGCTGACGCCATTATTAGCTTTCGCAAGTGCTTCATAGACCGCGTCTTTTGCTGCATCTAGACCGTTGACGGCGTACTCTTTGAGGCATTGAATGCCGCCGGCAGTCAGCGTGCGGTACGCCTCAATGTAGCACACCGAGTCACGGTATTCAAGCTAGAAAAGGGAATTAAGTGTTAGCCTTATGATACAGGTAGTTCAATACGCTGCTATCACGTACATGCTGCTCGAGGTACGCAACACATGCGTCGATTTTCTCAAGTGCTTCTTCGAACGCCTTGGTCGTCGGGTCGATGTTGCGCTTGTGCTGGAAAACCTGCACCGGTTGCTGGCGCTGCTGCTGAGTCTGGGGCTGCACATTGGCGGCTCCAACTGCCGTCATGGCGGTGCTTGCATTCGACGATGCAGACGCGAACTTGACGCCGAAGCCCAGCGTCTGCGCGACCTTGTCGATCGCCGTGAAGTGCGGCATTGGCGCCGCGATCACGTCCACACGCGTGTTCAGCGCCTCCACCTGCTGCAGGATGTTCTCGAAACTATCGTACAGCGCCTGCGTCTTGGACGCGACTTGCGCGTGGCTCGCCTCCATTTCTTCCACGAGAGCAAACGACTGATGCGCGTGCGAGTACATCTCGCTCCACTCGGCCGCGCACGCATCCACTTGGACCGCAAAGCTCGCCAACGTGACGTCACCAGCAGAAACACTAGCGCATCCTCCCGCTAACGTAGCATCGCTCTTGCTCTCTTGAGAGCGACGCAGGGAATCCGCGATGTGGCGACTCAGAAACTCCTTCATTGACGCCGCGGCGAACACGTCATCACTTTCCCCCGCACTCTCGCTGCGCAGCGTCTGCTGCATGATGAGCGCGTTGCTCTCCGCCTGCGCGCGCAGCTGCACCTTCCGCTCGAGCGCGTGCAGTAGTGCCTCCTGCTTGGCGCTGAGCCTCACGTCCTTGACGCTCGAGAGCGCCGCCACGTCCGCCATCTTGCTTTCCCCTTCCAGATCTCTTCAAATTTGGGCAGCTTTCCTGCCTCTTCTAGGTTCGTCAGCCGCAGCACCTATACGTACTTACAAACAGCACTTGTATGAATGCGTACTTTGGTCTCTTCTAGGTGCGCATTATCTAGAACCTTTAGTTGCCTATGCGTACTTCGAGTTGCGTACTTTAGCGGAGCAGCTCGACCTACAGAGCAATCGTCACACAGAGTCTTTCATCGAAGTCGAAAGAAACAAAGATGACGAGCATCGCGCGCACGAAGGCGCTTCCTGCTATCTCTGCGCGGATCGCTGCGGTCCGCAATGCGTCGACGGCATCTACTGGAGAGGCTTCTGCTGCGGAAGGTCTCGCTGCTGCAGGTGTCGCGACGCGCCGACCCAACTGGCTGGAAGAGAACTGTGGCGATGTTCCGACGCATCCGCACAGGCAGGACGACGAGATCAGCGAGATGCTGCGCGGCGGCCACGCGATCCAGGTCGCGCACAACGAGTTTTTACGCGCAAAGGCACTAGCTTGGTTATCCACATTAATATAGAGTATGCGGCGTCGCTATCGTCATGGGTTCTAATGTGTGCGTGATTGACTGTGCAGTTGTCGAGCGCCAGACGCGGTGGCGCAACAGCCTACGACGAGACCCATGTGCAGACGCTCCAGGTACGCGCAACGAAGTTTTTTTTCTCGTGATTTTTCTATTTGAAATGCTAATTTATAATGTTTAATGCGTATAGGAGCTGAAGGTCGTGGAGGAGAAAGCGATCGAACGAATTGAGAACGCTGTCAAAGAACGCGGCTTTCGATTCCGACCAAGTGCACTGATCCCACTGGTCCAATGCAGCAACGCTGTTGTCGGTCAGTCTTTCGCTGCGATTAAAGCGCATTCTGGCGATGCGTTGCATTGACGTTGTGCTCGCTGTGTATGTGCAGGCGGCGCTCTCACTCTGTTTGGCGAGAACGTGAGCACTTCGTACGTGACGGGGGTCAAGATCGCGATCAGCGACTACTACAACGACCAGATCCGCGAGATCTACGAAAAGAAACCAGATCAAACCGAACTCAAAGAGGTACTATATTGCGAGTGTCGCTATTTTGTACTTGAGTGTTGACGATGGCGTTTATTTTGTGTGTTACAGTTGTTCAAGACCGCCAGAGATGAAGAGCTCGAGTTTGTCGACGCACACACTCCCGACGCGCTGGACCCGATCAGCAAAGAGGAAGACTCGAACTCTGTGATCACGTTTGCGAAGGTGTCGTCCAAAGTGCTGCTTCAAATCTCGAAAACCGTCTAAATGCGAGCCCAGCAATACACTTTTGAGAATGGCAGTTTCACAACACGTGAATTTGGCTTTATGAGAAACATGGACTTGCTGTTCGGCCGACTTAAAGAGCAAGATGTAGTGCTGGTCGGCCTGGAAGAACAGCAAGAGCTGCGCGTCGTACGCGATGGAGCAGCCGAAGCGCTTACCGACGATGCAGTGCCACGTTTGGTCGTGGCGCTGGTCGAAGTACTTCTTCATGTCGGTCGAGATGTCCTTCTCGATCGCGTTCGGGTTCGCCTGTAGGAACTCGATCAGGTGCACGACGACCTCGTCTTGAAGCGATGTCGCCAGCTCAAGCCGCAGGATCGTGATCTTGGGGATCTTGACCTCGGTCTCGCCGTCTTCGACTGGCGCTGGCGTGGTGCTGTTGTCGTCCATGCTCGCCGCCTTGCTTGCATCCGGCGGTCCCATCTATCAGCAGTAGTTAACTCACGCTTTGGCTCTGGTTCAGTGTCCAAATGCGCTCATGACAGGCAGCTCTGTGCATGTTTGGCAAGCGGCGCATTGTGTTGGTGTGTCCCTTCATTCTTCTTCCATAGATCGCGTCGATGCGTCCTTTTTATGGCATGATACGCTAGAGGTAAGCGCTGATTTACTTGTTTGCGGCATCGCTCGCACTGAATAAGCACTAAATTGACCTTGATTTGATCTAAAATGAACACAAATTGGCTTCAATCTGTAGGTTATCACGGTACGAACTCCTCAATCTAAAAAACAGCATCTACAATAACGGGGCAAACTATCTACTGTCGCCTGGGTCAAACCCACCACTTTCGCCCACTTCCCCCAAAATTGCTGCCGTACCGTCTCGCCTCTTCCATTTCATAAACACCACCGACACAAAGACACACACTCGCCAGGGCTTCTATTTATATGCCGCCAGCCGTTGTCGCTTGCTGTTTGTCGCAGTTGTTCCGTGAGAACCAGCAAATGGCGCTGCTTTCTTGGCCACCGCCGATGCGCGCGGCGACGGCGTGCTGCTCCAGTACTTGCGCTTGACGCGGTCCACCGTGCGCGTCGAGTACAACTCGAAGAACGACGACACGGTCGACGACACGCACGTGTAGCGTCCCGTTGTTGCGCCAGTGTTGTTGCCGCTGTCGTCAAACTCAGACAGACATGTGTACACGAACACGCGGAAGCAGAAGGGGAACGTCTGCGCGGGCGCCGAGCGCGTGGCCTTGCGCTTCTTCTTGAGCATCGGCTGCACTTTCCAGACGTCGGGAAGGAAGAACCAAGTGCTGCGCACCATGGACTCGTCGTCTCCCATGGCCGTGCACTGCAGAGGTGGCACACTGCTGCTAGTAGATGCTGTTGTTTCAGAAGCGCGTGCGTCGGGGTTGCTGGGGACTCCAGAGCTGATGTTGTTCTCATGGTGAAAGTTCTCGCAGTTCATGGATGCGAACGTCGTGCGTCGCTCTTGCATCTCGACGGCTTGGAAGCAGCCGTAGCGAAACTCTTCGAACGCCGCGGAGCTCGTGAACACTGGTGGAGGCGCAAGCTCTTCGATGAGATCCGTGTTGTCGCGCTGCGGGACGCGCTCAAAGCGACCAAGAACAAACAGCTCCTGTGAACTGCCGCCAGTCCCGCTGGCGCCGACGCCGTATTCGTATTTCATATGCTGTCCCGAGGGCACCGAAGGCAACGACGCGCTTCCATAGGCATCAGTGGAAGATTGGTGCATGAGAGCTTTCGCGACCGCAGCTCTTCTTGATGACGAGGATGGTGACGGGGCTGCTTGCTCTGCAGCCTTGGCAAAGACATGGCAGTACACAGGTCCACGGCACACGCCGACGCTCGAGTGCTTCCGGTTGTTCATCTTCATCGAGTAGAAGTCATTGTGCTCGGGGCAAACGGGAAAGCACTGCAGGTTCTTGCGTCCATTCTTCCAGTAGCAGTCATTCAGCACCGTCACAAGGCGCACCTCGGCATAGAAATTTGCCGACGGAGGCGGCAGCACAGCTTTGTCCGTGGTGTTCATCGTGTGTTCGCTCGCTGAAGCTCCTGGTGATACTTTGTGATCCGCTGACGACCGTCCGCGAAGCACGCGTGGAGTATCTTGAGGAAGCTGCTTGGGGGTGATTTCCAGATGAAGCGAATGTTTGTGATCTTTGACCCCGGGGTGAAGCTCCTCTCGCCATGCTCCTTTTCGTTGCGTTCTACCGTGGAACTCGAGTTCCGGCTGCTGCAATCCCAGTCCATTGGTGGTGCCTTCAAAGTGAGCTGCGAGCTGCGGGTGGTTCTGGCGATGCATGAGCTGATCGATGCTGCTTTCCGTGGTATTTCCGTCAATGCCATGGGGAAAGAACACATGCTGGTGATCATGGTGTTCTAGGTGGTGAGGGCCGGTGGCATCTGGAGGGTGATGGTGACTCAAGTGCAGATTGTGAAACTCGTTGTTGTTCAGTTCCATGCCGGCAAACATCACCTCGGGCTCTCCTTGATGCACAAATGGCATGAAATGCCCCACTTGTGCTGGCGAAGAAAGCCCCATCGACGGCGGCGGAACATGCTTCCCGTGCTCGGCATAGTTGAAGCCAAAGTGACCATCAGGATTCGAGTCGACGGGCATCACGACATTGCTCCCATTCGAGTTGTGCTCAGTCATCCAGCATGTGCCGAAGTAAGGAAGTGCGCAATTGGCTTCACACATGTTGTCACTGGGAAAGTTTGCGAGCGGATCTTCAACTTGGCATGGCGTATCTTGGAAGGAGGAAACCATGCATTCGTCTTCAATCAACGCTGGGCAAGCCCAGTCCGAGCCGCCGAATCGCTCGTGCTCGCTTGCATGATAGCCGTACATCTGTCCGTGATGAATGTTATGGTCATGAAGGAGCTCGGATCCTACGCACGACGGTTGCTGCTGGTTCTTACCAAACGAAGATGGCACAACCACGCGGGAGCTCCATCCGTCGAGGAAATCCCCCAACGAAGCCTTTCCCCCGTCCGACAAGTTGGAGACGGAGCTCTTGCGCGCCGACACATCCCCCATGGCGACGGGGAGTCGATGCGACGTTTCATATTGCATTTGGCTTCAAGGAAGTTGGACGGCGGCGAGGGGAAGCTGGCGTGGAGGTGATGGTTGTGTTTCAGCAACAAAGAATCTTCATAAATGCGATACGAGGTTCACTTGGTGGTGGTACGTGAAAGCGCGCTCGCTGCTGGTGCTGATTCCGTGGGTGTTGGCTGGGCTCTGATATCCTTGTTTCGGCTACTGAGGTGGTGTGGTGTGTGGAGTGTTGCGTGCGGAAAGGGTTTAAAGGATGGGCGACATATAAGTGCCGCATTGCGAAAGGGTCCACTTGCGATCTGGTTTGGGGCGTTTAACGGGTATTTGTAAGCCGAGTTCAAGTGTTCGACGGCTGCCGCACTGTGGGTGCGAAGACAGACCAGAGCAAACTGGCGGGTCGTCTCTCCTGTTGGCGTCGTTTTCCCAGATTGCTTGCACCCCCTTCCCAGACCGACACGGTGATTGGTCAAAACGACGCTGGCGGAGTGAATGCCCAGACTATGTTGACGCGACATTACGATTTCCGTGGAATGTTGCGCTCGAGCTTTAAGCGAGATGAGGTGTTGCTCATTGGCTGCTGCTGGTTCGCTTCAGTTTTAAACAACCAGCTGAAAAAACGAAAGAGGTTGCCGACCTGTTACGATGCTCCAAAAGATCGGTCGACTCGGTCAGAGGAGGGGACGTATCCGAGGCAACCCCAATCCTGCGTTATCAGCGATCGGCTGGAGCCATCCATCGCAGTTTCGTTCGCCGCCATTAACACGAGCGTCTGAGATGTGCGCTGCCGTGAATTCGAAGCGCTTCCGGGTGAATTCGCAATGCACGGCGTTTGCACAAATTGGTCCATGCGCACGCAGGTTCAAGTGGGAACAGAAAAAAGCCCGGCACACGCGTCTCATTGTTGGACAACATAGCATGGTCCAGCAGTGTGACTGACGAATGGGGGAAAAAATCAAGCAAGGAGCAAAATGCAAGCAGCCTTTGTATCAGACTGCGCGTGGAAAGACTTGGGCGGCCGGCAGAGATTTTGTTTACAGGCGGCACAAGCAATCTTCTGATGAAGCTAGTGGACAATGCGAGCACTTTTGTCAAGGTGTCTTACTTCCGCAGCGACAAAGATGTGCGAGCTATTGTCAATGGGTCGTGACCATTTGGATGGAAAACCATTGTTGACATTTTTGTTTAGTTATTCCTTACTTGGCACAGATGAAAAAGACATTGCTGCCGATATGTATGTAGAGCGCAAACGACAACCAAATGCATACGAAGGGAGAGTCCACGGGCCAACCGAACATGCCAGGTTTGCGCACGAAGACGTTTGCACAAGAACTGGGCAAGCTGTGCCGCCGTTGGATGGCTGTACGAGCACTGTGCGTGTGCGTGTTCGCGGTGGGCTCTTCTTGTTTTCACACTTGGACCAAGCAGACCATGCGCTCGTCACACAGTTCACAGGTGCGATCGTGCAAACCACTTCTTCGGTCAAAGGCGAGCATGGAATGCCGCCATATTTTGGTTCCGTGAGGCAGGCACGAGTGCACTTCATCTTCAGCTTCACCGGATCGCAATTGCCCCAGTTGCTCCATGGTCCCAATACGCAGTGGACGCCGAGTGATCTCCCGAGTGCTGGTCCGGAAGCCAGTGACACTATCGCACGATCCAAAGTCGATCCATTCCGTGAACGCACAGTTGACTGGGTTCGCACGTTCGGTATCAGTGTCCTTCTCACATTCCTTCCCACCACGAACTGGGCGTTGAAGTGTGATACGTGTGCGCATGCGGATGCCGGTTACTTCGTCGTAGTCCGTCCACTCACCCCATTCACCCTGGACGCAGCCAACAGCAGGACATGCTCTCGATTGCGTCAAACTAGGGCACGGCAATCCGCCATACAGAGCCGGCTGCGTGATCTGGCGAGTCTGCGTTTGCGTAGGTGTATCGTCGGTGCATGGCGTCCAGTCACTCCACTCACAGTGCAATGAACTGGGTCACGTGGGATCGTCTGAATCAACTCGGGGCAACTCGATCCGTTGTAGAGAGGCTGAGTTGTGATTTCACGGGTGCGGGTTCGGAGACCTGTCGCTGGATCACAAGCCGAATACTCGGTCCAACTCGAGACAGCACAGTGCACAGGATCGCACGCAGCTTCTACGAGCGTGCTGCCGCATTCACGACCACCATACTTTGGATGCTTGATAATGTTGCGTCGCTTGCACTTCTTGCCACACGTGTCATCGCACGCAGACCAGTCGGACCACTTTTCTTCAATTTCACAGTCGATTTTGTCACAAGGAGCTTGATCGACTAGGGACTCGCAAGTTTGGCCGTTTCGAACGGCTTCCTGGACAATGCTTCGAGTACGCGTCTTGTTTTGACTGTCATCATCGCATTCCCCCCATGGACCCCACCCGCCCATGACACAATCGATTGGAGGGCAATTTCTTGTTTCGCTCAGATCTCCACAACTGGTTCCGTTGCATAGCGGTTCCTGGATGATCGAGCGCTCGCGAGTCTGCGTCGGTGTAGACGCAGTGCAGTCCGACCAGGGACCCCATTCGCTCAATTCGCAGTTCACCGGAGGGCAGCTCACTTCTTCCTCAGTTGGTACGCATGAACCTCCATAGATTGCGTCTTTAATAATTGAACGAGATCGTGTCTTTGTGGGTGTCTCTAATGTGCACTTGCTCCACTCCGTCCATTCTCCAACTTCGCAATTGGCTGACTCGCACACTTCTTCCTTGGTGAGAACGTCAGGGCACGCTTCTCCGCCGCGGATAGCAGGTTGGATAATAAGTAAAGTACTCGTTCGTGTGTACACGGTCGATGAACCGCTCACCGCGCACGCCGACCAGTCCGACCAGTTACCAACAACGCAATCAATGGTCTCACACGGCTCTTCCTCGCGCAATGCAGGGCAATCCTGAGCGTCGACGGGCGTAGAATAACTAGAATAGCCATAGCCGCAGCTATAGGCTGTAGGTTGCTGGATAATGTCGCGGGTACGGAAGCGGACAGTGGAGAAGTTGTCACAAATTGGCCAGTCGGACCACTCACCGACTAGACACTTCTGCTCTGGTCTGCAACTGCGCTGCTGCGATAGTGCTGGACACGGCATGCCACCGTCCGAATCCAGCACGCGCACACTTCTCGTTCTCGTTTGCGTCTCGGTGACCGAGTCGCAATCCGACCAGTCACTCCACTTTGTCGCACCGCAATTCACAGCCTTGCAGCTACTGGTTTCCTCAAGATCTGGGCACTTCTTGCCGCTTCCAGTCGCTGGTAGAACAACCTTGCGTGTGCGTTTTCGAGTATTCGAGTACGTATCACAGAGTGAGCATGGAGACCAGCCGCTGGCCGTGCAGTCTCGGGGTTCGCATTCGTCATAGCTCTCGAGAGCAGGACAGGCGCGTCCATTTCGAAGCGGGGCAACTTTGATCGACCGCTTTTTCACTCGCTTGTCACTGGACACGTCACACTCAGAATACGCATTCCAGCCACTCACGACACAGTCAACTGGCTCGCCACAGGATACTTCGTCCACCAAAGTTGGGCACGGAGCGCCACCATCCGATTGTTGAGTGACCACGCGAGTTCGTCTCTTCGTCAACGTAGTAGGATTGCATGCTGAGAAATCAGTCCATGGGCTCACCTTGCAATCGACGGTCACGACCGTACACGTTCGTTCTTTTTTGAAGCACGAGCTCGAGCAAAGCCCGAAATCGCTCCAGTCGCTCACAACGCAGTCCACATCAGGTTCACAGTCGTCATCGTCTATCAATGCTCTGCATTGCTTTCCTCCATACGCCGGTGCTTGAATGACCTGACGACTGCGGCGTTTTTTGTTTGAATACTTGTCGCACGCACCAAAGCTGCTTCATGGTCCAAGCTGGCAGTTAATTGGTTTGGGCTTGCAAGCTTTGCTTTGTACGAGCGGCGGGCACTCTTTTCCTCCGTTCTGGGGCTCCCTAATCTTCGTCCTCGTGCGAGTTTGAAGGAGAGATACAGGATCGCAATCACCGTACGCGCTCCAAACACTTACGGCACAGTGTACCGGTTTGCATTTCTGCTCTTCCATGAGCTTAGGGCATTTCTCGCCACCATCAGCCTCTTGCAGCACTGTGCGAAAGCGTCTCTTGACGAGAGAAGAGCTGTATGCGTCACCTGAGCTCTCACATGCCGAGAATTCGCTCCATTCACTCACAACGCAGTCGGTCGGTGTGCAATCTTCCGTTTCTTTCAGCGACGGGCATTTCTCTCCATCATAACGAGCTTTCGTCACAGCCTTTCTCGTTCTCGTTCGCGTCCTTGTTTTCTTGTTGCAGGTACCAAAGTCACTCCAGGCACTCGCTACGCAATCAATCTTCTCGCAATCGACAGATTCTTCCAGCGCTGGGCAACTATCTCCGCCGTACAGTGCTGGCTGCGTCACAGTACGTGTCCTTGTCTTCTTTCCTGTTTTCTCGTCACATGCGCAAAAGTCGGTCCAGTCACTGACTTGACAGTCAACAGGTTCACATGGGGAAATGTCGATCAAGCTGCCACACACTTTACCACCATCTTGAGGCGAAATGATGACGGATCGAGTGTGGGTGCGCTGCTTCGTCTTCGCGTTGCAGGCGCTGTACGCACTCCACTCACTCACTTTGCAGTCTACCACCTGAAGCGGGATTTCTTCAGACAATGGTGGGCACACAGCTCCTCCATCGCAATCCTGAATAATCTTACGCGTACGTCGCTTTGTCGCGCTGATGATCTGATAATCACTCCACGGCCAGACCTTGCAATCCGATGGGGTGCACTTCTGCGTATCCACATGAGCCGAGCATTCTTTACCACCATACTGAGCGGGTGTCACAATGGTTCGAGTGCGTTGATGCAACTTACTTGGCAAGCAAGCTCCCCACGCGATCCATTCGCTCGGCACACAATCCACTTTGTCGCAAGGTGCTGAGTCGGTGGTCGCAGGGCACGCCGCACCGCCGTTTGCAGCCTTGGTCGTCATGACACGCGTTCGCGTCTGCTTCCCCGAGTAAGCGTCACAGTCGGAGTACGGCGACCATGGACCGACAACACAGCCTTGCTTCACACTTGGAGTCGAGTACGATCCGTACGAATCCGATGCTGGCGGCGAGTACGCACTCGTCGATCCACACACGCCGGTGGTCGACGTCGAATCGCCCACGCTTGTCGTGCTAGTCGACCCATAGGCGCTCGTCGATGTCGACGTTGAGTACGGACTCGACCATAAGTCAGGGAGCCAGAACGTGTCTTCAGAACTTTGGGTGGGTATGGCCGAGAGCAGCACCGCCACGCTCGCGAGGAGCACCGGCGTTCTCTTGACAAACACCACGGTGGGCACTACTGTACGCACCAGAGAGTGCCAACAGAGAGGAGCGTCGGCGAAGACGAGAGATCTCACTTGAGTTGCGCCTCCACGAGTTGATCTTGCTGCCGGCTTGGTGTCGCGCTCACGAATGAGCTGTGAGAGACACGACCTCGGTCGGGATTTCCAGCCAGGGACACTGCCACCAGGACAGGAGAGCGAGCAGCAGGAAGGTCCCTCCGCATTCGTGGTTGGGGACCAGTGACACGCGTTGTCCGCCGTCCATTCGACCATGCTACACTTGCCTTGCCTATCAAATGGATCTCCAAGCGACTGCACATCACAAAAGCGTGGAAAGCTTTTTCTGGTTTGGACCACATGAGGCACACGAAGTGCCGCTTGCCACTAAGAACAGGCGTGGTCTTTCACATGGAGCGAATGCGGAAGACCGGAGCGAGGTGAGCGAACGGACGCGGTCTCGGTCGATACTGGGGACTTGACCGCTTGGAGCGCATCTGTGGGTGGCGCCGTGCGCGATCTTTCCGTGGTTTGCAGCGCCGCGTCGCTTCGCAACGGATCATACGACGCACAAATGGTGTACGAGCGACTGTGCCATGAGCGCAATGCCCACCTGGAGCCCCGCATATTAACAGCCAGACGGCGATCTTCCTAGCAAATCAGATGCGCGCGCCACTTCGGCAGCAGTGGCAACAGAGATCCACCAGCGGATCGACCGCCATCACAGGCGCTTGAATCTACGAACGCCGCGCTGCTTGTGCTGTACACACGCGACTCCACGGAAGCGTCGTGCGGGGTTTGAGCTGGATTTGCAGCGCGCAGATGGCCATCAGCTGCGCTGCTGCATCTCACTCTTTTACGCTGGCACGTCGCATTGGTGCGCTGATCAACGGCGCAGAGCGTCGCGAGGCGGCGGACAGCGGGAGTAAACGACGCATCAGAACTGCTTGCACTCGGCGCACCCATTTGCGCGCCTTTTGAGACAAGAAGGACAACTACTCCAATCAGTAGACCTCAGTTGAGATATTGCTCTAGTAGAGGACGGCCCTCTAATTTAAAGAAAGCAGTATGAAGAAAAACGATGTTAAATGAGTACACTAGAAAGGTGCTTTTAAGAGCATCAATACCTCCGCATGTCTTTGATCCATTCCCACGCACACATGCTCAGTACGAGGACTCAAAAACTTGTCAAAGCCACGCTCATAAGTTCTATCTGCGTGTTCTATATTTTCTCTGTACGGAGCAACGTGGCATTGATGTGCATGCCGTAGAGGAGTGGCAAACACTTCGTTCACGCCAAAATGCCATGCTGGTGGGGACCAGCGTGACGGGACGGCCGCATTCTTCTCTGGTCTCTAAAATATCGCGCGTGCAATTGCTCCAGCCTGGCCGACGCAGGTGAGTGGCATCCGTTCTCAGACACCTGGTGAATGCGCGATCACCGCGCTTCAGCGCGTTTCCAGAAGCCGCCACCGGAACTGTATCTTGCATTGTGGAGCCCAGTAAAACGTGGCCCGCAGAGAACGAAACTATTGGCGAGCTTCTTACTCCTGCCTGCCATCCTTTCAGGTCATCAGCGTGTTGTCCCCCAGAGTTAAAGACAAGATGTCGTCCACCGCACACGTGGACCTCAAGAATAACTAACGCCAGTATATATCCCATTTGTCGATTATGATCTAGTGTTCCGAGTACTGGAATGAGCTAGATGAGACTGCCAGCTGTACCCGCGGCTGAAAAGATACGCCGCTGACGAGCTAAAGACATGAGCGGGTATCGCAAAGACGCGAAAGGAACTAAGCTTTTTTTCGCGCTCTCGTCTATGCGATGCTTCTCAAATATTGCTGCGCGTGTTCTTCATGTGCTCGTATACTGGGCGTGCCTCTCGCTGCAGAAAGAGCTCCTCCCGTTGGTGTTTAAACAGAAAGATCGGTCATTCTTCAAAACTCCTCGTTCGTAGTGATCGAAGCTCAATCTCAAGCAAGCACTTTCCCCCATTCGAATACTAGCATAACGTCTCATGACAGTGGCGCTTTTCAATGGACTCTTCTGTGCTGCTGCTCTGCTGATTGCATGCACGACTCCCTCCGTCTTCGCCCAGGACCTCCCCAGTTCGTCTTCGTCCCGAGCCTCGGCATTTGTCCAAGTCCAAAACGATGCAGTGTTCAGCGTCGAAGGACCAGTATGCAGCGGTGACGTGACTGGCCAGCCTCTTGGATGGAGCTGCCCGAAAAAGGGCGACAGCGCCATTCACGGATGCATCAAGGGCATCAAGAGCTTCACTGATGGTGCTAGCAAATGTATCGCGCCTGTGGATGCTGAATGCCGCGTGATCCCGGAAACAGGAGCGTGGGGCTGTGCGTGGCCGATCGAAGCGACCAAGGTGAAAACCGCGTCATCGTCTGAAGCGGCTCCAGTCCCAACGCAGTCTCTCAGATTGTCCACCAGCACCATCGCACTCTCAGCTGACCTCTCCTTCACCACGGATAGCAAGACCGCGAGCTCCGCGCTCGTTTGGATCGGATCCGCTGCTGCAGGCGCCGTCGCTGTTGCTGCCATCGTCGCGGCGGTCGTCATCTACAAGAAGCGGAAAGCAAACTCGCAGCGCAAACCAAGCGAAAGCGGGCTCCCCGACATTGTGATCACGCCAGAAAACGCGCCGGTGGTCACCCCGAAAACGTCCAAGACCGTATTCGTGTACACGGCTCATATATAAGCGCCGACATGCTTTACTTTTTGACATCATCGGATGATGTACGTAGCTTTGTTGTCAGGGGCAGTTAGTTGGCTCTTCGTCTCCTATTTATTACTTTAGCATTCCCAAGGAACAAAGCACACAAAACCAATAAAAACAAACCATTTACCTTGATTGTCCTGATCCGAAGCCAACGGGGTAACAAAACAAGTCTTCATCGTCCTCATCAAGTTCCTTTTTTCTGTATTTGCCAGTCAGGTGTTTAGCATCACACACCAGAAAAAAGCAGGAAGCATACAAATGTGGGAATGAATACAGCACCACCAACCATTTTGATGATGGCGGCGGCGTAATTTCTTCAGCAAAATCTAGGCGCTTCATGACACTCAGCCGAAGACATCGTGGTTTGGCGTTTCCACGTACACCCAGAAGCACAACACGACCAGCACGATTGCGAGCGAAAAGCTGCCGACGATGTTTCCCTGGTCGGTCAAACTCTTGTGGCTCCAGCCAAAGTACGTCTGCAGACTCATGCGCACCATCGGACCCAGCTGGCTGGCCGTGAACCCACCCAAGAACAGCGAAGCGAAAAGCAGCGGCGTGCCGTGCGTTGTCTCGGCGTTGTTGTATCCAACGAAGAAGCGCACGATTGCCCAGAGCATGCCAAACACCATCGCCAGGAACACAAGGAGATTTGGAACCTCCATCGGGCTGTTCCCACTGAGAGCACCAGTGTTTGCCCACGACGCTTCCTTGTCTGTGATCTTCCAGTAGAACGCTTCGAAGACGGCGAGCACGTGCACGAACGCGTACGAGAACCACGTCTGCTGGCTACGCAAGACATCATTGTTCTCGACGGTACGGTTGGAAAGCGCGGACAAGATACTCTGCGCCACGATCTTAGGCACAAGAGCCATCAACAGTCGAAGACCCGACGTGTAAATCGGCGCGTTGCCCGTGTACAAGAAGTAACCCGTGACGTAGAAAAAGAAGATCGCAGGGAACGAACCGATCGGGTACACGGTCAAGTTCATGAAGAATACCCAGCGCATGAACTTGTTGATCTTGCGAGGAGGTGGCAGCTCGACAACAGGGGACGGCCACTCTGGATCGACTAGGCTCTTCTTCTTGCGCAAGTAAATCTGGAAGTTACCCTTCGCCCAACGCTTGCGCTGCGCCAGAGCAGCAGCGACAGACTCTGGAACAGCGCCTTCAGCCAAACGAATGCGATCGCTTTCTTCGCCTTCCAGATCCTTACGGAAGTAGAACCCTTTCCAACCCTTGTCAATCATCATCTTGCCCGTAAACGCATCTTCGGTCAACGAACCGTACTGAATGCCACACACCGAGTCCAGCGCGTCGCGACGGAAGATAGCGTTGGTACCAGCGAAGGACGCACATTCGTACCCGTCCATGCCTGTCTGCGCAGAATCGAAGAAAGTCGAGTTACGGTGACCACACGGATCGCCGAGACGAAGCTGCAGACAATCCTCAAAGTATTGAGGGGTCTGCACGTAGCCGACTTGGTTCACAGACACATGGTCCGAGTAATCGTCCGCCGACACTTCGACAAATTGCTGGCCTCCATTCATTTCGCTCCCTCGGCTCACTGGCGCATTACACTTCTTGCAAACACCCTGTTTCTGGTTGATCTTGCTGCCACACGAGGAGCACACCATGCGCTCTGTCACAGTGTTCTGAGTCTGGCGACGATGAAGACTCGAAGCCACGTGGTTCGACGCAGTGTAGCAGTCCTTGGAGCAGAACGAGATCTGCGCCTCTGGGACACCAGCATTCTGGCAAAGAGCACAGCAAATCTTACCGATATCGCCACAACCAGGTGCCGCACAGCGCGCAATCTTAGAGTTCTGAGGAGCATCGAAGAAGAACGGCAGCACGGCTTGGATGAACATCTCGTGGGGTTTCATGTCGTTATCCAAAATGATACAGTAGCGCCCGCAAGCGCCTTCATTGTAGAGCACGTTGTTGATGTTACCGGCTTTACTGTGGTGAACTGGCGGCTTGATACGACCGCAGAAAGTCACCTTGGGGAAGCCTGGGTAGTTGTAGTCATCACGAACGGAGCCCACGGCGCAGTCCAATCGCCGCATAACACGAGGGTGCGAGTTGGTTGGCATCTTCACTGTTGTGTGCTGCTTGCGCCACTCATCGACTTCGACTTCATCCGACTCGTACACACGTTCGTACATGAACTGCGCGACCTCGTGCCGCACGTCACCAGCGTCTTCGATGAGCCCACGGTTTACGCCGACCTTCGGGATCGTGGCGCCAGGTTCCCACTTGGTCTTGCAGTACCCATCGTCGCAAATCCACACATGGAAAAGGTGTGGCGGGTAGTCCAAGTTCATGATCTTTTCTAAAGTCGCAATCGTATCTTCAGCAGGTTCAGAGTAGTGACACAGCAGAATATCGACCGTTGGCCACTAGACAACCAAATAAGGAGATACCATTAGCGCATACTCCTCAATGAAGGAAAAATACAAATCAACGACGCAAAGACTTACCTTGGAAGGAGGAAAGTGAGGCTTGAAGTCCCGCAGATACTGCGCGCCACGACGCACAGGCTTCCACATGCCCAAGTAGTACAAGAACCCGAGCGAGATCGAGATGAATTCAGCCAAGTAGAACAAAAAGTACGAGACCCAGTGGGCGATCACGGGCTCGCGGAAACACTGGACTTCTTCAATCCCAGCAGACCACTTGTACCAGTGTGGTGGGTCCCACACGCCGTTGAATGGCTTCGATCCGCAATCAAGCGTCTCGGATCTCGTCTGCTGAATGATGTCACACGAAAAAGTCTTGTATTTCATATCGCACGGTTCAATGCCGAGCGGGAACCAGAGAACGATACCCGCGAGTTCGATGAGCGCCGTGATCACGAAGATGATGTACCAGAAGCGGTAACTCGTTCGCCCCTTCATCGTGTACACGCGCACATTCGGGAGCTCGCGCTTGACGACGTTTCCGTTGCCCGTCGACATGATCGTGAACTCGAGCGCGTCGAACCACATGGTGAAGTCCGAGTCGGTCTCGGGACACACGAGCCACACACGGTGTCGCGTGTGGATCGCGATGCCGCGCGCCGGCAGATCGAGCCGTTCGCTCTGCTCCAACTTGAACGCATCGCGGAGGTCGATGGCGCCGACGACGAGCTCGCCATTGCGCGAGTTGAAATACTTGCGACAGTCCACAAAATCATGGAAGTAGTAGATCTTGTTGCCCTCGAGCGCGAAGTAGCGCTTGCGCCAGGACTTGGCCACGGGACCCTTGAACTTGCGCGTGCCCTGCTTGTGCATCCATCCGTGGACCGAGATCTTGCCGAGCGCCTCGCTCTCGTCGGCTTTGGTGAGCTCCGAGATGGCCTTCTGCGTCTCGTCGTTCATCGAGCTCATGGCCTTGGCGAGCGGCATCCTCTGCTGGTCGAAGCCCGCGCTCTGCTGCTGATGGTACGCGCCGACCTGTGGAGTGTTGTTGTACATCTCGTCCTCAGGGATCGCCATAGGCGCACGACCCTGCTGCCCCCTGCCCGCCATCACTCTCTGTCTGGGTCAGGAAGGCGCAACTGCGTTTTTGCCGCTCACCCAACAGAAAATAATACACTCGCCAGATCTGCCAATGTATGGGTGTTTGTATGGCGGGAAGGTGCTCTTGCACATGCAATGGGAAAGATGAGGAGCGCGCATTCGTACTTAGCGGAACGAAATGGGTGAACAGCCGGACGGCTCGAACGAACGCCAGACGCACGCGAGGCATGGCGCACGGAAACGACGAAAGCATTCGTGTTCAAGAGGGTATGCGCTGTTGCAATGTGTTGTGGCTTTATGAAGCGTTTGCAAAGCGGTTGTTGTATCTATTATTGTTTATCCAGCATTGGATTATACAGGGAGTGAGCTTGATGGAAAAAATTGGCGAGTAGGGCGAGGGTTGGACGATGCGATGGGAGAGAGGGGGAGGGGAGCCAGTCCAAAAGGGTCAAAATACCGGTATATACCGGCATGATCATGAAGTTTTGCTGTGTGCAATTCAAGGCATTCAAAATCTGGGCATAACAGTTTTGCGCCAATAAATCAGGATGCTGTGATGTCAGACAATAAGAAACGTTTAATATCCCCGAGTACGCTGATAGTGCAGAAAGTTTGTGTGCTTTTTGGATCGCTGTCTGGAGAATCGCACGCCATGGTGAGTGCATGAGACACACACACGAGGAGCCTTGTTTCTCCCGCAGAAAAAAAAAGAAGCAGATCTTCTTTACCTTATGTAATTGGTCAGAAAAGCATCCACTTCACCGTTTTAGCGAATCATAAGTCGCGTCGTGATTGCAACTCAACTTGCAAAATGAGATGCTCCCTCCCGCCTCAGAAAAGCAAAGCGAGTCAGAAGAAGACGAAGAGAAGGTGTAGGGGAACAGAAGTGAATCAAAATGGGTAGGCTCACTATTTAGGTAGGAACAGTAAATCACCCTTTTAAAAAGGATACACACAGTGCGGTTCACACCGAAATAGAAGACCGGCTTCTGTTTCAGGGATCGATCTGGCATCATGTCACTGTGTTGCCTAGCGAGAATCTCGGGACAGTATCCAATTGTGTGCTGTGCGCATGACGAAGCCTGCAGCATTGCTACGACAGCAGACTGAACATATCTACAGTGTGCACAAACAATCGACTGGTCCGCTGCCTGCATGACTTCTGAGTAATTGGCTCATTGCTTCAGAATGCTTATCTCCGAGGTCGCAACACTGAAGCACACGCTTTTGACCGAGATTCCTCTCCGATAGCAATACTGAACAACAATTCTGACTTTTGGTCTCGTTGGGTCTCTGACTCCCCAGATGGAGCACCCGTGTTAGTTAGTTTCCGCTTGTGCATCCCCCGCTTCGTATTCAATCCAGGAAAGCGTGTACTCATCGCTAGGGCGAGTTCAGCTCAGACTGGTCTTGAAGAGCTCCCGTGCCAACCGAATGAGCCAAATGCATCACGATGGAGGCTCAAAGCTCAATTGAAATGCGTCGCGTTGCCGTCTCGCTGTGGACGTAGAACACCTGCATTAGCTAATCCACGAACCGAGCCAACAGCGTCCAGTGGAAACGAATGGTATCATCCATTAAAGAAGTATCGGGGCTGAACTCGACAGTGGAGATTGAATGGCGGGGACATGAAAGTCACACAGTCTTCCCTACGCGATTTGACGATCTTGCAAACTAATTGCTTGCTCCTTGCTGGAGCGCGTTGGCCCGTGGCTGCAAGCACGTTGCACTGCGCTGACTGCACTCCGCCGACTGTTTGGTTCAGAAAGCTATCGAGAGTGTTCGTTTCACCAGTACTAGACACATGAAATGACGACAGAACTTCCCGCTGGACTTGACTGGGACTTTCACCCCATCCTGAGCTCTGCTCCTCAGTCTAAGCTAAGTAAAGCAGCACTTCTCGAAGCCAGAAGAGGGCAGTGGCATACACTCGCTTCATGCAAATAATCACAGCCTAGTGCCCACTTACTCGATCTGACTTCCTGTGGATATCTTCCAGTAGATACCACATTGGCATTCACTGGCCGACGTACTTTACCCCGGCGCTGATGTTTCTCATTCTTCATTTTCCTCGAAAATACTCAAGTCCAGTCTTCATCTTCGCCATGAAGATTACTGCTATCACTAGCTTTATTTGCCTCTCCGTGCTCGCTCTCGGCGAGCTTTCGGGTGCTGTGGCACTGGATGCGACTCCGGCTCCAACAACCAGCACCAAGCAAGCCGGGACGACACCAACTCCAGTATCGACGACTGTCAAGCCTGCCAGTACCCCTACTCCAGCCACCACGAAGCCATCCAGCACCCCTGCTCCAACCACTGCGAAGCAAGTTGCCACTACGATCCCAGTCGTCGCCACAGTGAAGTCCAACTGCTGGGATGTCAGTGTCGAAGGTGATGCAACGTACTGCATTGCTGGACCTATTTGCAGTGGAAACGGGAAAGCTCCAGCAGGAGTGAACTGTCCAAAGAAGGGAGACGTTGCAGTGGCTTCATGCCTCAAAACCCTCAAGAGCTACACTGACGGAGGGAAGTGTGTGACCCCAGTTGATGCCGAATGCAAAGTCATCAAGTCTGGTGCTTGGGGTTGTGTGTGGAAGAGTGCCGATCCGGTTGGAAGCAAAGCGTCGAGTG
Source organism: Globisporangium splendens (assembly GCA_006386115.1). NCBI lineage: Eukaryota > Oomycota > Peronosporomycetes > Pythiales > Pythiaceae > Globisporangium > Globisporangium splendens. The sequence goes on from VFIW01000128.1 coordinate 92,956, forward strand.
CCCCTGTCGCGACGACCACCAAGCAGGCATCTGCCCCAGCTACAGCGGCTAAGACACCCACCGCTGCTCCATCGGCAACCTCAACTAAGACGTCAACCACTACGCCAACTTCAACTTCGGTCAAGCCAGTGCCCACCACTCCAGCTTCAACCAAGACGCCAACGACCACTCCAACCCCAGCTTCGACCAAGTCCACGACTACTACACCATCGGCCACAGTTACCAAGACACCGACCACCACCGCTCCAACTATGACTTCCAAGACGTCGACTACGACTCCTGCACCTACGACAAAGGTACAAACGCCAGTGCCAACAACTGCTAAACCAGCCAGTGGAGGTCCAACTCCGACGACGTCAAAGGTTCAAACCTCCAGCGAAAGTATTGTGAAGCAAGGTTCTACGATATCGGCACCAGCTACTTCAAAGCCAAACCCGAACTCTCATGGCCAAAACCAGAACCAGTCCACTGGCGCTCCAGCTACTACCAAGCCAAACTCGAGTGCTCCTGGCCAAAACCAATACCAATCCACCCAAACGCCAGTTCCAGTTCTAGTCCACCCCACTACATCGTCTACCCCCAATGTACCTGCACCAACTCGCGGTAGCTCTGATGGAAGTTTCAGTGGCAGTTCCAGTGGATCGTCCGACGGCAGCAGCAGCTCCAGTGGATTATCTGACGGCAGCAATAGCTCTTCTGATGACGACAGCGATAGCTCTTTTGACGACGACAGCGAGACGATCCATTTTCCAAAGTCATCTTCCTCGCGTGGATCTGTTCGTGGTAGTCGCGACTCCTCTGATAATGGGAGCGACTCTGCCTCCGATGACGACAGTGAAACTATCCATACTCCCAGGCAAATCACCGCCATGTCGCTCAATGGGGAAGCGCAAACAGCCGACGGAGACTTCACCGCCGTGGCCACGGGATTTTTCGTTGCAGCAGCTGCCGCGTGTGCTGCCATGGGTGCCATCCTGTACAAGAAACAGCAAATGACCAAGGCAAAGGTGCAGGAAGAAGCCGTGGCGACGCCGAAACTCGGTTTTTAAATTCTTACAATGACCAGGCACTACAGGTAGATAGACCTACGTGCCCATTCCGCGCCAGCCTCTAGTCTGTATTGCATGCATTTCATGCTCGCTTCTTTTACATTGAATCAGCCATTCATACCATTGCACATCGTTTTAAACATGCTCAACCAATGTTATTCCTGCGAGTCAATGCGGTGATAATACTCAGTCATTTGTTAGATGCAATGTGTTGGAGGCACTGTGTGTATATCAGACGATGGTTGCCGCTTTGCTGTCTTATAATTGAAGCAACGCATCTGTCGACTGCGCATTGGGGAACTATCCGTGAGATGGGTGACAACCTATTGGAATCGACCCAAAGCACGTATCAACGGCGACCATGCCACGCTTCGTTTACCAAGTTCCGGGTAACGTGCACACGTGGCCATGAATCTCGTGCCATCAGCACTTCGTAGATTCGCTTCGTCAGTTGTGTCCATCGGGTGGACAGACAGACGCAAGGCAGTGTACCCATCGGGTGGTCAGAAAGGTCATTTGGTGCTACGAGAAAGGGCGGGTGTGAGTGATGGTCCAATGCAACAAATTTCCTGCGACGTGTGAGCATTCTGTTTGCTGCTGCATAATGGGTTCAGCTGTGATCGACACAGTCTGCTCAGAGCCATTACACACTGGAGCATAACGCGTTTCATCGAGTAAGACCGCTGCAACACGCCAGTTGACTCATGTACCTGGGAGACCAGTCAACTGCAAGAGACTCAGCTGATGTAGCTTAGCAGCTACACACATGTGTAGGGTGCGTGTTGGTGCACAATTATGTTCAGCCACTGCATTCAGCAAGACAGCCTCCACTACAGCACTTTCAAATTTCATGGTGTTGTCTCCTAGAACCCTGTTGCACACTGCCAGGCAGTGCCGTTTTGCGTCCACCTGGGTAGCAAGAAGCAGCCGGTTATCGGCCAGGTAGGCTCGCACACTGGAAGCTGGACCCATGAGCGCTAGCTGTCTTGTCTCAATCCTGACACGTACCCAGAGCAAGGCAATTAGAATGCATCTGTTATGGCAACCAGCAAACTGAGCGTAGTATAACTTTTCACGTCCACAATACTTGACTCAATACAATAATATCCGAGTGGAACGAGACTCGACTGCACCGCACAGGAACGACACCCTCGCACCGCCCTCTTGCGCCCCTCCATCCACAGGCTTTGTCTTCAAACTTTACCATTCCTCATTTTCCTTGAAAATACCCAAGCCGTCTACTCTCCACCATGAAGATTACTTCCATCACCAGCTTTCTTTTCGTCGCGGCCATTGCCCTTGGACAAGCCTCAGGTGCATTGGAGGTCGACTTCTCCCAACTGCAGACGACGACCGGCAGCACCCCTGCTCCAACGACTGTGAAGCCTGGGAGCACTCCAACCTCAACGACCACCAAGCCTGCCAGTACTCCGGCTTCGACAACTGGCAAGGCTGCCACTGCCCCAGCCTCTACGACGGTTAAGCCTGCAACTACCCCGGTGGAGACGACTTCCAAGAGCACGAGTGCCACCCCAGCACCAACAACGGCCAAGACTGCTAGCAATCCTGCGGCTGCTAACTCTGACAAGAAGTGTGTGGATGTCAGTGTCGAAGGTGATGCCACTTATTGCATTACCGGTCCAGTTTGCAGTGGCGGTGGCAAGGCTGCTCCGGCAGGAGTGAACTGTCCGCAGAAAGGAGATGTGGCGGTCGAAGCATGCATTAAAACTCTCAAGAGTTACACCGACGGTGGCAAGTGCGTAGCCTCAGTTGACGCCGAATGCAAGGTGATCAAGACGAATGTCTGGGGCTGCGTCTGGAAGGAATCCAGCACTGCTGGGGTGGCTATGCCAAGCACGACCTCCAAGGCGTCTACGACACCATCGCCAGCCATCTTCAACTGTGCTAGCACTCCATCCTCGACGTCCTCGAAGACGACTACTGCGCCAGCCACTGCTCCAGCCGCAACGACGAGCAAGGGTGCTACTGTCGCCCCAGCCCCAACCACTGTTAAGCCTGCTAACACGCCAGCTGCAACCACCGCGAAGGACCCTGCTAACCAACAATCCACTTCGGGAAAATAAGGCACGACTCTCAACTGCTTCGAAGCCTCGATTCTTCTAATTCATTGATTTTGAAGATACCATAGCTATTTTGAGCATGCGCAGTCAGGATCAACATAGTGAGTCAATGCTGTAGCCTCCAAGTACGTTAAACGGTAACACTGATTTTCTGAGTCTCAACTGAAAGCACCTTTCCCCCATGTCGTATTCAGCTCATTACTTCTTTGGTAAAGACACAGAAACTGAGTTTGGCCAGCTACTTGGGAGTCCTATGTGCTATTAGCCCAGATGGAGCCGAGTTCGTTTGCGAACAGGACTGAGGTGTCAAGTTGAGTCCTAACTTCCGATATTATTTAAAGTTTCGAAATATTGTCCACATACAGTATTTCGAAATGTAGCCATGTTGTTGCCCCTTCTTTGGCCACTTCAGATCGCCTGATCTCTGAACGTAAACGACGGGATCCACTGATCTGAGCAGATCTGAGCAGATCCAGTACGGAACGGACGCGTGCCACGCTGAACGTCGGACCGAGGAAGACGCACTTGTTTGCCAAATGTTTCAGATCTTCTGAAATGATTGTTGGATCGTGGATGCTACGTTGCCAAGTTCGCGCAAGCTGGTGAGATCAGTAATAGGATTAGAAAAGTAGCTGTACTGAAGAAAGGGCAGTACCGGACCGACACTACCACATATCGTACCGATGTACCACACAAAGATAACCGTACTACTCCATACCACTTTGATGGCAAGCAATTCTTGCCTTGCCGAACAGGACTGACAAATCGATGGATTCTGTTACTCCTTCTGCACGCACTATCCGTCTGTCTGTGGCGGTCTGTTGGAGGTATCAAGTGCACCTTACGAAATGGCAGCTCCTCCACTTGCCCGTGGCCATGAGCGGTAGCTAGTTAAGCCCTCCTTACACCATGTTCATTCCCTATTTTCCTCGAAAATACTCAAGTCCCTCTCCAGCTACCCACTCACGATGAAGATCTCGTCCCTCACCACCTTTGTCTGCGTCGCGGCACTCGCCGTCGGTGCCATGGCGCACTCCGATGACGCAACACCAGCTCCGGCGTCGACCGTGAAGACGGCTAGCACGCCATCTACGGCCGCCAATCAGACGACCCCAGCCACCACCACCAAGGCTCCATCTACCACCCCAGTGGCTACCACCAAGGCACCAACCTCCACGCCAGCGTCCACCACGAAGGCGCCATCGACCACGCCAGCCACTACCACCAAGGCGACAAACACGCCAACGACCATCACGGCGTCCAAGTGCATCAACGTCAGTGTCGAAGGCGACGCCACCTACTGCATCACTGGCCCAATCTGCAGCGGCGGTGGCAAGGAACCGGCAGGAAAGAACTGCCCGAAGAAGGGAGACGTGGCTGTCGAGTCGTGCCTCAAGACGCTCAAGAGCTACACGGACGCTGGCAAGTGTGTGGCTCCATCGGACGCTGAGTGTGTGGCTGTGAAGACTGGTGTGTGGGGCTGTGCGTGGCCAACGACGAAAACGGTGACTGTGACGCCTGCTGTTGCGACGAAGGCTCCAAGTGCTACGCCAGCTACGACTACCAAGGCGCCAACGTCTACGCCATCCACTACTACCAAGGCTCCAAGCGCTACGTCAGCTTCCTCGACGAAGGCTCCGAGCACGACTCCTGCGACTACGACGAAGGCTACAAGCGCTACGCCAGCTTCAACCACTGCCCAGAAGGTGTCGCTTCTTGCTGAAAGCGGGGATGCTACTGGTCCGACTACCGGCACGGTCGCTGCGGCTGTCGCTGCTACTGCTGGTGTGGCCGCTGGTGTGGTCGGCGCTGTTCTTTACAAGAAGAACAAGAAGGCGACGAAGGAAGTCGACGACATGGTCGCCATCCACACTCCTTAGCCGTGTCCAATACGTTCTCGAGTTCATTTTCTAGCAATTTCTGCTACAAATGCATCCGGGTTCTGAAAACAAATAAAAGCAAAGAAAACGAAGAGAAGTTTTTTTATCTCACGCATCAAATATCTCCCTTTCCTTTGCAAGCTGTCACAGACAGCGCAAATGCCATTTTCATCATGAAAAGACGGAAAATAACCCAGCAGTCTGGTGTAAAGTTCGAAAATTGTTGATAGACGCATTTCACGAGACTTGCTGTTTGAATACAGACTATTATTTACGGACATCACAGTCTTTGAAGATCGCGATATTTAGAATGTTTCTGGGACAGTTGGTAAATGCATCGTCGGGTGAGATCACAGAGAGTGCATGATCACACAAATCACCATGCCATTTTTGTAGGGCTTGCCAGTGAATGTTACGTATCTCGACAACAAAGGACTCCCTCACACGCAAAATATCGTATCTTCAGCAAGAATCGCACAATCTCAGCAGTACCTTTGCACGAAGGACTCGGCATCTGAAGTAATAAATAGATCAAGATCGTAGATACGACAAAATCAGGAAAAAGAGAACACAAAGTCAAACAACTAGGTAGATCGAAAGTGTTGTCCACAATTCATTATCAAATGCGCGATGAGCAAGAAAGGCTAACGGATGCAAGCATCTCAAGGCACTGCATTGTTCGCGATTGAAGCATCTGAAGTCCAGACAGTCAAGGAGCTAGGGCTCCTTCGGGATGAGACACCCACACAAATCGACAATAATCGGAATCCAGACTACGGTGTTGTGTGCAACAAACAACATAAACACCGATGTCTTCGCATAAAAACGAGATCAGAGCACGTTGCAGTGAATTCGCGCTATCATGCGGTTTTCAGCTGGTGGTTTCTAGGAGTTGTCAAAGAAGCATGTGGTATTTTGGATCGGTTTACAGTGCTGTACGATCGCCAGAAAGGACCGGCGGCCGCTGTCGAGCACACTTTTCCGACTGCGGGCATCGATTTTGTCGGAGGCACATGCTGTAATGGGGCTTACCTTTATCTTTATAAGGTGAGGTATATTTAGGTTCATCTTCGTGACCTACAATATCCATTCTCCTAACTAATCTTCATTGCGAATTTCATCTGGGAGTGTAAATGTGTCTACAGCGCGGATTGCACTAGATCACTTCTGAATGCTAAATAATCTTTGACCGGGATGGCATGTTCTCTTGGTCCTATGTGAGGCTGCCTTGTGTTGTCCAATGACCTTGGGTCTTCCGAACTTCGCATAAGCCAATGCATGACGTCGTTGTCAAGATCCTGTGTGAGATTGTTGAAAGCAGCTCTTTGAGTTGGGAAGTGGACCTGCGTTGAGGTTCTGGTGTCCATGGCTAGGTTGGCAGCTGAGTTCGCCATCTTGTTGAAGGCACGGTAGTGATGGTACCATCCTCGGATGTCGATGCAATCCGCGAGTCGTCGACTTGTCTGGTATAAACGTGCCAGTCGGTGCTGTCGAGGGGACCGATGCATTCGCTGTTGGGAGATAATGAGCGCACTGTCTCCAATCACGTACAACGGTTCGAAGTGACTGCGTTGGGCTTCTCGGAGTCCATGTATGAGACCCCAGTACTCTGCAAAGTTGTTGGTCGTGTCCTTCCTGCTATACGCCATGCTCGCGGCCCAAATTAAACTGGCTGTGTGCGAGTCGTTATGGACACGCACGATAATGGATCCAGTCCCTCCTGGTCCTGGATTGCCGCGTGACCCGCCATCGAAAAACAACAGGTAAACGCCGCGAGTATCACCTGGAGTCAAGGGGATGGCGTCGGTTTGGCTGAGAAAGCAGTCGACATATGCCTTGAGAACTGCTGCAACCGTGTGACCGTCCGAGTCTCCATCTTGCGCTTCAGCGAGTCATGTGAGGTTTCGCATTCCTGCCTCTAATCTGGTCATCATGATCGCCATCTCAGCAGTCGATTCGATTGGATCCGAATTCATGCGTCGCAGATGCGCACACCAAATGGCATGTATGAGCGACGCGCTCATATATCGCCACAGCATGTGTGCGACGGAATATGTAATGGGGCTTACCATTACATGGGTTCTTGGGTACAAAGAGTGTGGGTCATACCCACACGGGTTATACCACTCTCTACAAACCCACCCGTTAACCCATCAACACTGTATGTAGCCAATTCCATTTTTAGCCAAGAAGAACATCCCGTTGAAGTTTAATCTCATTGGATGATAGTCGGATTGGACACCCGACTATCTACCAATCGAAGACGCCGTAGGAACAACCCATCAGATTTGCATTTCAAACCTTCAGATTTCAATTCACTTCTCTTTTTGCACGTTATCGCGCAAAGCTCCCTTCCTTCTTTTGGACACAGTGATACCGCTGTGCCCTTCCTTTCACCTGCGCTTCCTCAACGCACGTGTACGTCGTGTAACGAGTCCCGTTACACCTGGCAGCACCTGTGGTCCGTCCAACCACAGACCGAGAGCCGTCAGTAATGAGTACTGACGAAGAACCGATGATGAATCTCGAACCCGTGGAAACCGCGAGTGCGACGATCAACCGGGAGGATTGCCTCCACGTGAGTGATCTCGAGTGAATGCCTTCCAACGGATGAGGACGATCATCGGCGAAAAGTGTAACGGGGTTACACTGTAACATGGTTACGCACTTGTGTTGTACCACACAACCAAACCGAACCTTGCGGTACGTAGAGTACGCGCAACAAGTTTAAGACCGAACCATGAGGTTCGTCGTACTTGCTCGAACCTTCACGGTGGAGCCGGCAGCCAGTCTGAGTGACGGCGCCTCCGATTGGACATAATTGAACATGCATTTCATCCAATCGCATAAGACAACTAGCGTTAGTCTTTCATAGCCACTCATTGCCCCATGGGGAGTAATTACACTTGAGATTGCTATTGTTCATAGTTACATAAAGATAATCCAGGTTGTCCTACAGAGGGCAACCTCCAACAAATAAACAGTTCCATTTTTACCGTTAACTAAAGCCTTTGGTTATCGACGGTTACTCTATAGAGACCTATAGGTAACCGATTGTTGCACTGCAGGAAGCAGGCAACCGCTCTCGGAACAGAGTCCTTGAGAGAAGCGTTGAATACGCTTCCTCACACACGTACCGTGCTGCGTAACTCGGAAGTGTCCGGTTACAACTGGTAGCACTTGTAGTCAATCTACGACCCGGCAGAGGTGACTGCCTGAATCGCTTCCTCAAGGATTCATCATGGCGTCAATTGACCCTGCGCAGTTCCCGCACCTCTCGGCTGAACACCGGAGTGTGCTGACCCGAATGGCACAAGCGCTAGGCGACCAAGTCGCTCTAGACGTGCTCTCGGCGTCGCCGGAACAGCAAATCTTTCGACTCGAGCAGTTCGAGAACTTCTCGAACGCTCAGCGCCTCGAAGGAGAGCGAAGTGCGCAAGCACAAATGCAAGCCACCGCAAGCTTGACCGCAGAGATGCTGCGCTCAGCTGCTGAGTCGCGCGAAGCGCTCGAGCGAGTGGTTTCTGTGGTTGCTGGTGCAGCCACGTCTTTGTCGAGTGCGGCTTCTGCGCCTCAGACACCCGCGTCCCAAACTCCCCGCCCAAGAGCTGTCAAGATCGACGCTCCGAAATTCGATGGTGCGGATGGCGACAAGCTCATCCACTGGCTACTCGCCGTGGAGCGTTGCGCCAAGGCTCAGCTCATCGACAGCAACGAGCAGATGGTGTCTTACGCCATCTCGAACCTGCGCGGTCGAGCGTCGGAATGGGCATTCTCGACGTTGCTCGCCGATGAGTGTGCATTCGACACGTGGGATATTTTCCGTGCGAGAAATCACCGCCATGTATCAGCCTCCGAACAACGAAGTGCTGTTGCAAGGTCGTTTCTTCTCCTTGAAACAAGGGAAGCTCTCACTGGAACGATACATCCAGGAGATGAGAAGCCTGTGCGCGGCGATCACGACCAGCCCTTTGCCTGAGTCTGTGAAAGTGCCTGCGTTTCTCAACGGCCTCAACAGTGGACCAGCGCGTCAGGAGTTGTACCGACGCTTGCCGGCCACGATGGAAGATGCGATCCGCATTGCGCTCGTTGAGCAGCAATCGTTCAGAGTCAGCCGACCTGATTGGAACGCTGGCCGCCACAACGGTGCGCATCACAGCCACCGAGCAGTCACGAATGAGCGGCGCTTCCATGGTCCGACACCAATGGATCTCAGCAGCGCCGAAGTGACCTGCTTTAATTGTGGCAAGCGAGGACACTATCAGTCGAAGTGTCCCGCTCCAAGGCAGTCTGCTCCTCGCACTGGAAATCAGGCGAGGGACTACCAAACGCCGCGCGGCAACCACGCTCACCGAGGTGGCAGATCCGCTGCGGCAAGAAAGGGAAACGGAATGTCTCAGTAGAAGCGGGACGCTCTACTGAGACAGACTCTATAGCTTCGGCGTCGCCGACTACTAGAGTCGTGCAGATGGGAAGCTTAGTCCCAGGAGCTCTTGGCAACAAGGCTCCGAGTGAGATGTTGGTATATAGCGCCGATGTGAAGGGCTATGAGAAGAAAATGACGGTTCTTGTTGACTGCGGTGCGTCACAGAACTTCGTCTCGAAGGCAGCTCTGAAACAGAGTCTGCAAGCGTATGAGCGACTTGTCCACAGTGGCAAGCGCGAGAAGATGATCGTACGTCTGGCCGATGGGTCGACAGTACACACTGAAGGGGTTCAAGTCGAACTCTCTTTCAGTTTTTGCGACTTTGTCTGCAAAGAAACGTTCGTGGTACTAGCGATGGGGTCGAAGTACGACCTCATCCTAGGGATGCCTTGGCTGGCGAAACATCAGCCTTGGATCGATTGGCGAGCACGCACAATCGGAAGCTCCACCCCTTCCTCTGATGAAGAGCGAAGGTTGCGGGAAAATTTCCACGCAATGGATGCGAGCTTTGAACACGCTGTGGCAGGGAGCCCAGCAGGAAGACATGCGGCGGCAGCGAGCCCCGCTTCAAACACTCACGCTGTGGCAGGGAACCCAGCTAGAAGATGCGCTGAGGCAGGGAGCCCAGCAAAGAGATCAACTGCGGCAGGTAGCCCAGTTTGTGCGGAAGCGCCAGAAAGTCCAGACGTGGACACTGGTGCGCAAGTGTGCGGCTCCAGGGCACCCGAGCCAGCCCCCGCAAGTGACAGCGACAGTACAGGTGTACACGCGTCAGCCAGCTCGTACCACCCTGACGGTGCAGTACTGGAGCTAAGAACCGCGAGGTCGCGTGTTCGCATCAACCGACGAGGGCGACGCAAGTTGTCAGCTCGCGAGAGAGACAGTACATTGGCATCTGTTGCTGAGGAAACGGCCGCCTCGCATATGATTGCCCCATCTCTCAATGCAGCTGCAACTTCGCTGCGCGCCCTCGACAGGACCTCGGATCCGTCGATAGATCGCGCTCACGTTGACGTGGCGCTCAGACGCGCGAAGCGCAGTCCGGAAGCAAACGCATCAGACGAAGTGTTCTTCGCTGAATTTGCGACGCTCCATGAGCTGCCGAGTACCGCTGAGGCGATTGTATCCCTCGAAGAAATGAGCTATGAGCTCTTTCTTACGGATCTAGAGCGTGATCAGATCCGCGAGATCGTCGTTCCGACTGCGTTCACGCGTAGCGAACTATGCACCTCGTCCACTGCGGATGAGAGTGTTTTGGAGCCAGACAAACAGAAACGGTTTGCTGCTCAGGATTGGGACACCGTGAAAGGCAGTCCATACTTTGACTTATTGTGGGAGTTCAAAGATGTCTTCCCCGACAAAGTGCCAAGTGCCCTGCCCGTTGATCGTGGCGTACGGCACGAGATCGACCTCGAGCCTGGGAGCAAATATTGCGTGACCAGACAATGGCCGCTGCCCCGCGAGCAGGTTGAGGCTATCGACGAGTTCTTCGCGAAACGAGCCCTCGCCGGTCATGTGAGAGAAAGCAAGTCTCCACACAGCTCACCCACGTTTTGTGTGCGGAAAGCGACTGGTGGATGGCGCATTGTTCACGCTTTCAACAAGCTGAACGCCGCCACCATTCCGGCACAAACGCCGATCCCAAGGAAGGATGTCTTGATCGACTCCATGGGCGGCTCGACAGTGTTCTCCGCACTGGATCTGATGGACGGGTTCTATCAGATCCTCATGCGAGAGAGTGACGTTCCCTTGACGGCAGTAAGCACACCCAGCGGGATGCTGTGGGAGTGGCTCGTTATGCTGCAAGGTTTGAAGAATGCACCAGCGACGTTCAATCGTCTGGTAACGCATCTTCTGCGTCCTCATCGTGCGTATGCGCCGAGCTATTTCGATGACATCTTCGTGCACAGTCGTGCCGAAGGAGATCTCAGTGCCGTTGACGTGCACAAGAGACATTTGCGCTCAGTGTTGCAGTGCTTACGAGACAACAGTCTGTATTGCAACCTGAAGAAATGCATCTTTGGCGCCTCAGAGATTCCGATCCTGGGCTGCTATGTTGGCAAAGCTGGCGTCCGCGCGGACCCAGAGAAGATCAAGGCGATCGCCGACTGGCCGATCCCAAAGAATGTCAAGGACTTGCGCAAGTGGCTTGGCAAATTACTTGCACAAGTACAGCCACAACTATGCGGCAAGAGTCCGTCCACTCACGCATCTATTGAAAAAGGATGTGGAGTGGGACTGGACGAATGATGTCATGAATGCATTCATTGACGTGAAGGAGTCGCTAGTTCGCGCTCCTGTCCTGGCGTTGCCGGACCACACGAAAGCCTTCAGTGTCGTGTGCGATGCCAGCGATTTTGCAATCGGCTGTGCGCTGATGCAGAAGGATGATGACGGCCATGAGCGCGTCGTATCATACCAAAGCAGACTGCTTAAGGCAGCTGAAAAGAATTATCCTGTGCACGACAAGGAGCTGCTTGCGATCAAGTACGCCCTCTTGAAGTTCAGGGTCCACCTTTTGGGTGCGACACCGTTCGTTGTGTACACTGATCACGCGTCCTTGCGGACCGCGATTAATTCCCCCCATTTATCGCAGCGAATGGCGCGATGGCTTGCTTTCTTCTCCGAGTTCAACTTTCGGGTCGAATACAAACCAGGAAAGGAAAATGTTCTGGCGGACGCGCTCTCGCGCCGTCCAGATTACGAGTCGAGCGTTGACGACAGCTCTGACGCCCTGTGTTTGGAGCGCACTCCTGATCTCATGCATCTGAGCATCAGTCGAGTGCAAACAAAGCTCAAGGACAACATTCAGTCGCTTTATGCAAAGGACGATGAATGTCGCTTGTTGATTGCTCACTTTGACGGCTCGTCCAAAGAGTCATTGCCTGCCAAACTCGAGTCAAAGCTTGCTCGGTTTAGTTACCACGACGGGTTGTTGTGGCATCGACTGTCCAACCTTGATTACCCGCGTGTGTATGTACCGCATGACCAGGATCTGAAACTTTCGATCCTGCATGAGTTTCACGACGCACCAGCGAGTGGGCATCTCGGGCGTGAAAAGACCTTCTTGCAAGTGTCTAATGTGTTTTGGTGGCCACACCAATACAAATGGGTGGCCAATTATGTACGCTCATGCGAACAGTGCCAGCGCGTGAAGCCTGCGGGCAAGAACAAAGCGCCGCTGCATCCGCTGCCGATTCCGCAAGACTGCTGGAAGTCGGTCAGCATGGATTTCGTCTTCGGTTTCCCGGAAGACAAGGCGCGCAACACAGGCGTCGTCGTGTTCGTCGATCGACTGAGCAAAATGGTGCACGTTGCACCCGTGCGCAAGCATGTCACTGCGCAAGAGACGGCGTGCCTATTTTTAGAGCACGTGTTCCGCTATCACGGCTTGCCCGAGTCTATTGTATCAGACCGGGACCCGCGTTTTACCGCTGCCTTTTGGCGCGAACTCTTTCGCCTGCTCGGCACAGATCTGGCGTTGTCCACTGCCGATCACCCCGAGACAGACGGGCAAACCAAGCGCGTGAACCGTGTCGTTGAGGATATTCTTCGCAGCATCGCTGTCGATCATCCCCGCGACTGGAGCCGCTGGCTGCCGTACGCCGAGTTTGCTATAAATAGCAGCGAGCACGCCTCTACGGCCGTGACTCCGTTCTATTTTAACTGGCTGCGGCACCCGCGCGTACCCGCCACTCTGTTCGAGGGCGTCGAAGGTTCTGCGGTGGGAGGGCAACTCGCTGCGCTCGATGCGAGCGCGCGATCTCCGTCACCGGACGTGGCGTCGACCGCTCACGTGGACGCGCGCGATGCGCCGCCTGTGCGATCGCGTTCCGAATCTGTCACGATCTTACCGGACAGCACGCAGAGTATTGACATCTCGGGAACGGTACTGAGTTACGGTACTCGTGTCCCTAAAGATGGATCACCCACGGTACCGAGTTACGGTACTCGTGTCCCTAAAGATGGATCACCCACGGTACTGAGTTACGGTACTCGTGCTAAAAATAGCCAGTCTCAGACGGAATCAGGCGACTGCTCGTGTGAGCATCAGCCACGAATGGAAGGACGCGCGGTGTCACACACCGGCGCAGAAATAGATCTCTCTGCAGCACGCGCTGCGAGAGCAACGAAAAAGCAAGACAAAGCCGTCGCGGCAGCGCGCCAATTTGTCGATGAGCGCGCAGCATTGTTGCGTCGCGTACGCGACCAACTAGCTGCTGCACAAGACATGCAAAAGCTCTACGCCGATAAATCGGGTAGAAAGAACAAACAAACGTTTTGTGTGGGTGATAAAGTGCTATTGAGCATTAAAACCCTACCAAACGATGCAGTCACAACGCTCCCCAGCGGGAGTAAGTTGTTGCCACGATTTATCGGGCCGTACACTGTTGTGGAGAAGATTGGAGACTTGAATTACAAGCTCGATCTCCCAACGAGAATGGCAACGCACCCCGTGTTTTACGTGGGTTTGCTGAAACGCTACCATGACGCTACTGTGGATTCTTATCCCAGTCCGGGAGCACGTCGGTCTCATCAGGGGGGTTAGACGCCGCCCATCGAGACACGAGCGCGTTGTGCCTCTCCCAAAGCGTCTTCACTCGCGGAGCGTACCTCGCGTGGAAGTGCTTCCCGCGGACATGGTACTCCTCCAGCATCTGACGAGCTTCCTTCAGCTCCGTCTCAAGCGCTGTCACCCTCTGCTTCAACAGCGAGGTTTCGTCCAGATATTGCTGGCGAAGGGTACGGACGGCTTGCTGTAGCGCCCCAAAAGACGATGCGTTCGCGTGAACCATCTGAACCACCGCATCTGGTGCAACCACCGATGCTGAAGCGAAGTAGGGCGCCACCTGTCCCGCTGATTGACAAGCAGGGACAGCGCCACTACCATGTTGAGCGCCTGCTGCGTGTGCAGCGGCGTAAGGGGAACACCCACTACCTTGTGAAGTGGCGTGGGTACGATGTGTCGCAGAGCTCGTGGGAGCCTGCTGAGCGCCTTCGCGAAGACGTCCCGGATCTTGTTGACGCCTTTGAGGCGCAACTGAGGGACTGTCATTCGCGCGAGTAATTTGTCGCCTGTTACCAGCGCGACCACCGCTCGCAGAGGCGTGCCACCGCCCTGCTTGGAGCGAAACAGACGAACACGGTCAACTGCAAATTGCATGCGTTGACTGCGTTGCGCTGTCGGATCGGTAGACACTGTGCGAGTGCTACCTCCCTTAATTTTACTGATGCACGACATGAAGTCGGCATCGTACTCTTCTTCCGTCTCTCCAACAAAGAGGACGACTGGGATCGGGTGAATACGCAATTCCCCATTTTCACCCCGCAATCGCTTTTCACGCCAATTTTTAAATTGAGCGTCATAGTCCCGCGCACAAAGTCTGGCTCTCGCGAGCAGATTCGATGCGGTCTTGCCAGCCGGCCATAGTTCTGGCGGCGGCATTTCGGGCAGTGAGTAATTGAGCTCATCGTGAACGATGACTCGCACTCCTGCCTCTTCGTTTGTAATGAGGACTTCGTGCTTCCTCTTACGATTGTTGACAGCCTCAACGGCGTCATTTTCCTCCTTCGTCCGATACATCGAGACGTCAGCGGATGGATCTCGCTCGAGCTCGTGGAGATAAGCGGCGTGTCGCTCGCTTTGCAACTCCTCGTACTCGACCCACTCGTCGATGGAGCCGAGCTTCACGGTGAGCGCTCCCTCGTCTTCAAGCGAGCTCCCGTCATTGTCAACGACGAGGAATTCCTCAGTCGCTTCCTCCTCTTCCAAAGCACGCGCGAACAGCGGCTTCACGGAAGGGAGATCTCCGAATCGCAGCTCACTGCTTATAGCAGGAGCGCTATCAGATGCGAGAGCAGACCTGCCGTCGCTCTCCGCAGGCACGTCGACCGCATCCGCGGCGACCGTCGTTCGTCTTGCGCTCGACGCGACCTCTCTGTCTTCCTCGCGCTTGCACAGAGTTTCGACGAGAGTGCCGACGCCTTCCCCTTTTTGTCGCACGAGCTTCTCGCGGACAGCTTTGTTGGTGGCCATGATACTCACGTGCGCGAGCACAGTGACTATATGTGCCAACACTCGGTGAAATTAACGCACGCGTCGCCGCTGTGCTCTTTCCCGAGGAATACACGAATGCTCCCCTTTCTCGGCGCACACGCGCGAGATCCACACGTTTCTCACACCGACCCTTCGAGTGTTTCGCACTTTAAGTGGGGGGTGGTGTAACGGGGTTACACTGTAACATGGTTACGCACTTGTGTTGTGCCACATAACCAAACCGAACCTTGCGGTACGTAGAGTACGCGCAACAAGTTTAAGACCGAACCATGAGGTTCGTCGTACTTGCTCGAACCTTCACGGTGGAGCCGGCAGCCAGTCTGAGTGACGGCGCCTCCGATTGGACATAATTGAACATGCATTTCACCCAATCACATAAGACAACTAGTGTTAGTCTTTCATAGCCACTCATTGCCCCATGGGGAGTAATTACACTTGAGATTGCTATTGTTCATAGTTACGTAAAGATAATCCAGGTTGCTCTACAGAGGGCAACCTCCAACAAATAAACAGTTCCATTTTTACCGTTAACTAAAGCCTTTGGTTATCGACGGTTACTCTATAGAGACCTATAGGTAACCTATTGTTGCACTGCAGGAAGCAGGCAACCGCTCTCGGAACAGAGTCCTTGAGAGAAGCGTTGCATACGCTTCCTCACACACGTACCGTGCTGCGTAACTCGGAAGTGTCCGGTTACAAAAAGGCCGTGTTCGCCATCCTTGCCACCCTGTCGCAGGATCAACATCGCCTCACGGCGATCGGGTTCCTGCAGAAGGAGGCAGAAGACCGTGGAAGAGAAGCAACCCACGCAGCTCCTGCGCAGGTACAGTTCCCACGACAAAAGCCTGTGAGGCTTGAAGTCGCGAAGTATGGCGGAGGAGACAATGAGCCTCTCCTCCGATGGTTCGTCGAAATCGATGCCGCTATTCGCTCCGGACAAATCTACGATCCGGAGCAACAGGTCGATTTCGCGATGTCCAAGCTCGCTGGGTGAGCGAAGAGCTGGGCATTTGGTCGCCGAATGGCCGACCATGGTTGTTTCTCCACACTTTCGGAGTTTAAAGGCGACATTCGAGCCGCCTTTGAGCCACCAAAGTCGGAATTCCGTACTCGCACGGAATTTCTCGAAATCCGACAGGACAGACGCGACCTTCACGCGTATATCCAACATGCTCGATACTTGGTATCAAATATCGTGTCAGAGCCGATCGACATGGCGACGCAAGTCGCCACGTTCATGAAAGGCTTGATGGACGGTCCTGTCAAGAACTACCTATTCCGGGAATACCCGGAAACGCTAGAGCAAGCAATCGCTCTAGCGTTGCAAGAAGACTTCAGCGCGAAGCAAGCACGGCTTCACGCGAACCCCCATCGTGCCGCGCAATTCCGGCACGCGAAGTCCTCTCCGCGTAATAACGGAGCGGAGCCAATGGATCTCTCATTGGTACACACCTCGACGGTTCGAAAGAAAACCGTCGACAAACGCAAGCAGCGTTGCCACCGCTGCCAGAAACTGGGTCACTTCTCCTACGAGTGCCGAGCGGCACAACCCGCTCCTCGTGTTCGAGAAACGTCTCGAACGGCTTCTTCGCGTAATGAGCGCGAAGAGTCAAAACACGACAACCACCAGTAGACGCGGGGCGCTCTGCTGGCGAATATGCGTCTGGTGTGGTCGTGGTGCACGAGACGCAAGCCCCCAGCGTGCATGACGCGCGCTGCTGGACAACCACAACTGCGGATGTGTCGAGAGATCGGCTCATCCAACTTGAGATAACCGCAGAGGATTTATGGCCCCTCTGCGGGCACTGCTAGACACGAGTGCGTCGAGCAACTTTGTTCGATCGCATGTCGCCCGCGAGCTAGCGAAAGTAAGCTCGGAGGAATCACATTCCTCCTACTCAAAGATTACCGTGCGGTTGGCAACAGGTGCCACCGTCACGACGGGGAAACACGTGACACGACTCCGTGTCACGCATAATGGATGCCAAACGGAAGAAGACTTCATTTGGCTGGATTTGGATGACAAGTTCGATGTCATCCTCGGAATGCCATGGCTGAAGAAGTATCAGCCGATCATCGATTGGAATCGACAATCGATTAGATACCCCGCTATGAAGCGGAAGCAGGCTAACCGCCCGTTGGCGCGCAACGCGCTGTCGGTTAACGAACATGATGCAAGGGTGTGCGATGGCCCCCTTAGCACGATGCCCGATGGAGAAGCCGCCCGAAAGTCTAAAGGACAGACTTCGGTTGCTCATCGCTCTGTACTGAAGAGCGATGACGAAGGAAAGGTACCGCCAATGGAGACCTCTGATCAAGGCTCCTCGTGCGAAGTCATCAGTGTCATGGTCACTGATGAAGATGGATCTTATATTCATGAGATGGTGTAACGGGGTTACACTGTAACATGGTTACGCACTTGTGTTGTGCCACACAACCAAACCGAACCTTGCGGTACGTAGAGTACGCGCAACAAGGTTAAGACCGAACCATGAGGTTCGTCGTACTTGCTCGAACCTTCACGGTGGAGCCGGCAGCCAGTCTGAGTGACGGCGCCTCTGATTGGATATAATTGAACATGCATTTCATCCAATCACATAAGACAACTAGCGTTAGTCTTTCATAGCCACTCATTGCCCCATTGGGAGTAATTACACTTGAGATTGCTATTGTTCATAGTTACATAAAGATAATCCAGGTTGTCCTACAGAGGGCAACCTCCAACAAATAAACAGTTCCATTTTTACCGTTAACTAAAGCCTTTGGTTATCGACAGTTACTCTATAGAGACCTACAGGTAACCGATTGTTGCATTGCAGGAAGCAGGCAACCGCTCTCGGAACAGAGTCCTTGAGAGAAGCGTTGAATACGCTTCCTCACACACGTACCGTGCTGCGTAACTCGGAAGTGTCCGGTTACAACTGGTAGCACTTGTAGTCAATCTACGACCCGGCAGAGGTGACTGCCTGAATCGCTTCCTCAAGGATTCATCATGGCGTCAATTGACCCTGCGCAGTTCCCGCACCTCTCGGCTGAACACCGGAGTGTGCTGACCCGAATGGCACAAGCGCTAGGCGACCAAGTCGCGCTAGACGTGCTCTCGGCGTCGCCGGAACAGCAAATCTTTCGACTCGAGCAGTTCGAGAACTTCTCGAACGCTCAGCGCCTCGAAGGAGAGCGAAGTGCGCAAGCACAAATGCAAGCCACCGCAAGCTGGACCGCAGAGATGCTGCGCTCAGCTGCTGAGTCGCGCGAAGCGCTCGAGCGAGTGGTTTCTGTGGTTGCTGGTGCAGCCACGTCTTTGTCGAGTGCGGTTTCTGCGCCTCAGACACCCGCGTCCCAAACTCCCCGCCCAAGAGCTGTCAAGATCGACGCTCCGAAATTCGATGGTGCGGATGGCGACAAGCTCATCCACTGGCTGCTCGCCGTGGAGCGTTGCGCCAAGGCTCAGCTCATCGACAGCAACGAGCAGATGGTGTCTTACGCCATCTCGAACCTGCGCGGTCGAGCGTCGGAATGGGCATTCTCGACGCTGCTCGCCGATGAGTGTGCATTCGACACGTGGGATATTTTCCGTGCGAGAATCACCGCCATGTATCAGCCTCCGAACAACGAAGTGCTGTTGCAAGGTCGTTTCTTCTCCTTGAAACAAGGGAAGCTCTCACTGGAACGATACATCCAGGAGATGAGAAGCCTGTGCGCAGCGATCACGACCAGTCCTTTGCCTGAGTCTGTGAAAGTGCCTGCGTTTCTCAACGGCCTCAATAGTGGACCAGCGCGTCAGGAGTTGTACCGACGCTTGCCGGCCACGATGGAAGATGCGATCCGCATTGCGCTCGTTGAGCAGCAATCGTTCAGAGTCAGTCGACCTGATTGGAACGCTGGCCGCCACAACGGTGCGCATCACAGCCACCGAGCAGTCACGAATGAGCGGCACTTCCATGGTCCGACACCAATGGATCTCAGCAGCGCTGAAGTGACCTGCTTTAATTGCGGCAAGTGAGGACACTGTCAGTCGAAGTGTCCCGCTCCAAGGCAGCCCGCTCCTCGCACTGGAAATCAGGCGAGGGGCTACCAAACGCCGCGCGGCAACCACGCTCACCGAGGTGGCAGATCCGCTGTGGCAAGAAAGGGAAACGGAATGTCTCAGTAGAAGTGGGACGATCTACTGAGGCAGACTCTATAGCTTCAGCGTCGCCGACTACTAGAGTCGTGCAGATGGGAAGCTTAGTCCCAGGAGGTCTTGGCAACAAGGCTCCGAGTGAGATGTTGGTATATAGCGCCGATGTGAAGGGGTATGAGAAGAAAATGACGGTTCTTGTTGACTGCGGTGCGTCACAGAACTTCGTCTCGAAGGCAGCTCTGGAACAGAGTCTGCAAGCGTATGAGCGACTTGTCCACAGTGGCAAGCGCGAGAAGATGATCGTACGTCTGGCCGATGGGTCGACAGTACACACTGAGGGGGTTCAAGTCGAACTCTCTTTCAGTTTTTGCGACTTTGTCTGCAAAGAAACGTTCGTGGTACTAGCGATGGGGTCGAGGTACGACCTCATCCTAGGGATGCCTTGGCTGGCGAAACATCAGCCTTGGATCGATTGGCGAGCACGCACAATCGGAAGCTCCACCCCTTCCTCTGATGAAGAGCAAAGGTTGCGGGAAAATTTCCACGCAATGGATGCGAGCTTTGAACACGCTGTGGCAGGGAGCCCAGCAGGAAGACATGCGGCGGCAGCGAGCCCCGCTCAAAACATTCACGCTGTGGCAGGGAGCCCAGCTAGAAGATGCGCTGAGGCAGGGAGCCCAGCAAAGAGATCAACTGCGGCAGGTAGCCCAGTTTGTGCGGAAGCGCCAGAAAGCCCAGACGTGGACACTGGTGCGCAAGTGTGCGGCTCCAGAGCACCCGAGCCAGCCCCCGCAAGTGACAGCGACAGTACAGGTGTACACGCGTCAGCCAGCTCGTACCACCCTGACGGTGCAGTACTGGAGCTCAGAACCACGAGGTCGCGTGTTCGCATCAACCGACGAGGGCGACGCAAGTTGTCAGCTCGCGAGAGAGACAGTGCATTGGCATCTGTTGCTGAGGAAACGGCCGCCTCGCATATGATTGCCCCATCTCTCAATGCAGCTGCAACTTCGCTGCGCGCCTTCGACAGGATCTCGGATCCGTCGATAGATCGCGCTCACGTTGACGTGGCGCTCAGACACGCAAAGCGCAGTCCGGAAGCAAACGCATCAGACGAAGTGTTCTTCGCTGAATTTGCGGCGCTCCATGAGCTGCCGAGTACCGTTGAGGCGATTGTATCCCTCGAAGAAATGAGCTATGAGCTCTTTCTTACGGATCTAGAGCGTGATCAGATCCGCGAGATCGTCGTTCCGACTGCGTTCACGCGTAGCAAACTATGCACCTCGTCCACTGCGGATGAGAGTGTTTTGGAGCCAGACAAACAGAAACGGTTTGCTGCTCAGGACTGGGACGCCGGGAAAGGCAGTCCATACTTTGACTTATTGTGGGAGTTCAAAGATGTGTTTCCCGACAAAGTGCCAAGTGCCCTGCCCATTGATCGTGGCGTACGGCACGAGATTGACCTCGAGCCCGGGAGCAAATATTGCGTGACCAGACAATGGCCGCTGCCCCGCGAGCAGGTTGAGGCTATCGACGAGTTCTTCGCGAAACGAGCCCTCGCCAGTCATGTGAGAGAAAGCAAGTCTCCACATAGCTCACCCACGTTTTGTGTGCGGAAAGCGACTGGTGGCTGGCGCATTGTTCACGCCTTCAACAAGCTGAACGCCGCCACCATTCCGGCACAAACGCCGATCCCAAGGAAGGATGTCTTGATCGACTCCATGGGTGGCTCGACAGTGTTCTCCGCACTGGATCTGATGGATGGGTTCTATCAGATCCTCATGCGAGAGAGTGACGTTCCCTTGACGGCAGTAAGCACACCCAGCGGGATGCTGTGGGAGTGGCTCGTTATGCCGCAAGGTTTGAAGAATGCACCAGCGACGTTCAATCGTCTGGTAACGCATCTTCTGCGTCCTCATCGTGCGTATGCACCGAGCTATTTCGACGGCATCTTCGTGCACAGTCGTGCCGAAGGAGATCTCAGTGCCGTTGACGTGCACAAGAGACATTTGCGCTCAGTGTTGCAGTGCTTACGAGACAACAGTCTGTATTGCAACCTGAAGAAATGCATCTTTGGCGCCTCAGAGATACCGATCCTGGGCTGCTATGTTGGCAAAGCTGGCGTCCGCGCAGACCCAGAGAAGATCAAGGCGATCGCCGACTGGCCGATCCCAAAGAATGTCAAGGACTTGCGCAAGTGGCTTGGCTTGGCAAATTACTTGCACAAGTACAGCCACAACTATGCGGCAAGAGTCCGTCCACTCACGCATCTCTTGAAAAAGGATGTCGAGTGGGACTGGACGAATGATGTCATGAATGCATTCATTGACGTGAAGGAGTCGCTAGTTCGCGCTCCTGTCCTGGCGTTGCCGGACCACACGAAAGCCTTCAGTGTCGTGTGCGATGCCAGCGATTTTGCAATTGGCTGTGCGCTGATGCAGAAGGATGATGACGGCCATGAGCGCGTCGTATCATACCAAAGCAGACTGCTTAAGGCAGCTGAAAAGAATTACCCTGTGCACGACAAGGAGCTGCTTGCGATCAAGTACGCCCTCTTGAAGTTCAGGGTCCACCTTTTGGGTGCGACACCGTTCGTTGTGTACACTGATCACGCGTCCTTGCGGACCGCGATTAATTCCCCCCATTTATCGCAGCGAATGGCGCGATGGCTTGCTTTCTTCTCCGAGTTCAACTTTCGGGTCGAATACAAGCCGGGAAAGGAAAATGTTCTGGCGGACGCGCTCTCGCGCCGTCCAGATTACGAGTCGAGCGCTGACAGCAGCTCTGATGCCCTGTGTTTGGAGCGCACTCCTGATCTCATGCATCTGAGCATCAGTCGAGTGCAAACAAAGCTCAAGGACAACATTCAGTCGCTTTATCCAAAGGACGATGAATGTCGCTTGTTGATTGCTCACTTTGACGGCTCGTCCAAAGAGTCATTGCCTGCCAAACTCGGGTCAAAGCTTGCTCGGTTTAGTTACCACGACGGGTTGTTGTGGCATCGACTGTCCAACTTTGATTACCCGCGTGTGTATGTACCGCATGACCAGGATCTGAAACTTTCGATCCTGCATGAGTTTCATGATGCACCAGCGAGTGGGCATCTCGGGCGTGAAAAGACCTTCTTGCAAGTGTCTAATGTGTTTTGGTGGCCACACCAATACAAATGGGTGGCCAATTATGTACGCTCATGCGAGCAGTGCCAGCGCGTGAAGCCTGCGGGCAAGAACAAAGCGCCGCTGCATCCGCTGCCGATTCCGCAAGACTGCTGGGAGTCGGTCAGCATGGATTTCGTCTTCGGTTTCCCGGAAGACAAGGCGCGCAACACAGGCGTCGTCGTGTTCGTCGATCGACTGAGCAAAATGGTGCACGTTGCACCCGTGCGCAAGCATGTCACTGCGCAAGAGACGGCGTGCCTATTTTTAGAGCACGTGTTCCGCTATCACGGCTTGCCCGAGTCTATTGTATCAGACCGGGACCCGCGTTTCACCGCTGCCTTTTGGCGCGAACTCTTTCGCCTGCTCGGCACAGATCTGGCGTTGTCCACTGCCGATCACCCCGAGACAGACGGGCAAACCGAGCGCGTGAA